>JAJOOF010013284.1:0-30755 GCA_029582545.1 Solanum lignicaule
GAAAATTATATGTTTCGAATTATTTGTCTATTTATATTATATGTAGTTATGACTTATGTACCAGCATTATTTTTTCTCTTCAAATTATACACTTATAAATATTTCATTTGACTTTGTCTACATCTCAGAAGTTGACAAATTGAGTCGTCAAAGTCAACAAGTCTAATTTATGGGGGTGATGGGACAAGAGAGTATAAGAACAAGCTACCGAGGTGCAAAATTTGTACTTGCTTTTACTTGAACATTTCTAATTACATACTATTCCATCCGTACTATAATAGTTGGCTACCTTATGAAAATTATATGTTTCGAATTATTTGTCTATTTATATTATATGTAGTTATGACTTATGTACCAGCATTATTTTTTCTCTTCAAATTATACACCTATAAATATTTCATTTGACTTTGTCTACATCTCAGAAGTTGACAAATTGCATCGTCAAAGTCAACAAGTCTAATTTATGGGGGTGATGGGACAGGAGAGTATAAGAACAAGCTACCGAGGTACAAAATTTGTACTTGCTTTTACTTTAACGTTTCTAATTACATACATACTTTTCCATCCCTACTATTTTTTTATTTAAAAATAATAATTAGACTGGTTTAAAAGTCGCCACTTAATTATTAAGAAAAATCAAGAAAACCACTTTTTTCAAAAGATTAAAATAGGAAATCAATTGAAAATTATTTAAGGGAATTCAGGGTTCTTATTAGCATTTTGAGAAGGGTTTGAAAGCACCCGAAATGCCCGCTAAAATGCGGTTATCCGGTAATTAATTATTTGGCTAAATTTGGATTAACTTGATTTGAATTGAACGATTTTAGTTAGGACCATTTTAATGGAGAAAAAGAAAAATATTGAAATATTATCTAAGTGAAATATTTTGTAAACTTATTTATTTATTTATTTTTTAAGTCAAGTAAAAGAGAAATAATTTAGTTAAGCAATTAATTCAAAATGGGTGTCTTTCGGGGATTTGAATTTTTAAAACATTAAGGTTAAATAACATATACAAGTAAACAAACACAATACAACAAAGAGGGAAAGAGACTTGGGCCTAAATCTGGTTTTTATGTCCGCCTGAGCCAGTATTTGGGCCCATCTTCGTTTTGGCCCTTTAGGGTCACCTGCACCTGTCCTAAACTAACGTAAAAATGACTATTTTCCTTTAGGCCTCCGGCTCAATTTTCACCTGTCCTAAACTCTAACAAAATAATAAACATAACAACTAAATGGGCTTAGTCCCAATAATAACAAAATACAATCCCCTTTTTTTATATAAAGAGTAGGCCCTTGGCCTAATCTTTTCAATTTTTTCGATCTGTTGCGTGCTCTTTCAACTCCGGGACCTATTCGTCAATTTTTTATGGCTGGCCGACCCGGATGAAGGAATTTGAGTCTTTACGACTCTCTCAAAATGCGAGGAAAAAGGAGTTCATGGTGAACTCGGGCAAATTTCACATGCACCAAAATAAATAATATACATAAGTAATAAATCATTAAATTAAATCTCAAAATAGGCAAAGTTGTAAACATGTGCGCTAATGTTCTATTTTAAATACTATAGAAAGAGCAAAGACAACTCAAATGACCAAGATATAACTTGCTACTAGCATTTGTTTATGCATCAAAAGTTAAAGAAAGAAAGGGATACATGGCATGTATTAAAACAAAGACAACATAGTGAAATCTAGCAATACTTTTGTTAAGATTAAACAAAATTGAATCCCAAAGCCAGGCGGCGTCATACTAACGATACAAATAGAAACATTTAAACTCCCTAGTCCATACCATGGTAAGCAGAAAACAATTTCATTCGAATATTACTGTTTAAACATATAAATAGTAAATGTTTGCAAGAAAAGAGAAAGGAAATTACTACTACCAAATGAACATGATGATTTAATTTATATCAAGGCTTTGCAGTACCTATAATATACACGCTAAGGATTGATATTTGACCAATCCAATATTAAAATCTATTTTTAAATGCTCATAACTCTTAAAATCTATTAAAATCCAATATTAAAATCTAATACGTAACAAGACCATTTTATATGCTCTTAACCATTTTTCTGAAGAAATAGGAAGATACCACACAGTAGCAGGAAATGATTTGACTCTCAAAAGAACTATTGACAGTTAACAAAAAAAAAGAAAAAAGAAAAAAAAGGCATGGCTTTTAAACACGGATAAAAAAAAAGAATTGACACTCGTAACTTTAACAAAAGAGCAGGGGAAGAAACTAAGAAACTAACATGTTTGCTCAAAACGTGAAAATAATGTCAAGCAACAATTTACACAGAAAAGACACATATAATAAGACACCAATAATCACTGCTTGACACACTCAAACGAACCCAACTAATATAACATGAATACTAACACTAAAATGAGGTACGAATGAGCATGAACTAAACATGAAATGGCGAAGTTGAAATCGACATCACGAGTAGACAATGGAATCATTTAAAAAAACACATACAAAGCACATCAGGATACCAAGAATTCAGTGACAAACAGCAGCAACACAGACCTCCGAGGCACTGGAAACACCATTTCGAAATATAAAAGACAGAAAATATTATAAAGGAGGAGTTGTTACCTCCTTCCGGGCAGCAAACCGAGACGAAACGAGCCGACGACCATGATCCTTCCACCACGACAGTGAAACGACGAACAAGACCTGGACAAAATTTGGACTCAAGCGACGACTACCCCTCTCGGAAAACTCTTTGTTTTTCTTGGTGTATTTAGTGTATATTTTAGTTATTTTGCTTAAGCTATTAGGTGTATTTTTGTTCTAAAAATTCCAACAAAAAAAAATAATAAAATCTTCTCCCCCTTTTACAAATGAATAATCCAAGAATATATAGAAGAAACTAGGGTTCAGAATAAATGGGAAAAAGGACGAAAATTTTGGGTTCAAGACCCATCCGAAAATTTCAAAATTCAAAATTTCTTTCACCATTTCGGACAAACACTCTTTCCCTGCGATTTAAGACCATTTCGAAAGAGGGAAGGGCTAATCGATGCTCGGTATTGACAATTGCCCCTAGGTGCCGACGTGGCTCGATCTCAAGCCAAAAGGACAGAAATTGCGTGCCTCTTTGTTGTTGGAATAGTACGGTTTGAAAGAGACATCGAGGAAGACGACAGACGCAACGTACTGGGCTCGGCTTTGGGCTGTTTTCGCGATTGAATTTCTGGACTGCTGAGAATTTTTCTATGTTTGTTCGTTGTCGCTGCTGGACTGTGAGGAAGAAGAACGCAGCAAGTGGGGGTCGGTTTGGTGTATGTTGTTGTTGTTATTATTTTGTTGGGTTTGAAGATTAACACATAATCGTTCGAATTCCTTCTAAAAACCCATACAATAAATTGAAGAAACAACATTAATAGTTTGTGTTTGTCACAATCAAATCTAAAATGAACATAATATTAATTTTCGTCGAGAAGAGAAAAGGTGTTGTAATAGAGAGTAATGCTAATTTGGTGTTGCCTACGACTAAAATAATACTAAAAATTAAGAAAAAGGTTTAAAATGTTAAAATCATTAATATTAACTCCTTATTTGGATTATCAATTTAACCATTAACAAATACATCTTCTTATAATATTAACTTAAAAGGGTGGGCCAAATCAGCTGAATGGAAGACAAAAGGAAGTGCTGTATGGGTATGGGATTATTGATGGGTGAATATTGTGTTATTAGGAATTGGTTGGGCTGGAAAATGAGTGAAGTTGGGCTGATTGCTTGCCCCTGGTTTAGATGCCCGTGGAAGAGAGTGTGTGCAAGCATTATTACTCGGGTGTTAATGCTGAGGCTCGGGCCTTGGGAAAAGCCATAGTACCTAATAGCGCGATAATGAATGCCAAAGATCTGATCCCGTCCCATTTTCTGAAGGTAGCCCTGGACTCTTAGTTGTAATTCGCAAAAAAACTTGCATTCCCGAATCTAACATAAAGATCCATAAAAGAAACGCTAGAACCTTCGTCCCAGAAGGCGTAATCCTTTCTTAATCCGAGCCAATTTATAATATCCTCGAGAGTAGGCCTTTTAGGGATTAAGATGTGTTCCTGTTTTCTCACTCTTCTTTCGAGCCCTGTATCAACTGTGTCTATTCCGTCTCGAATTTCCTCAATTGTCGGGGTGATTTCCAAGGTCCCAAATCGAAACACCATTTTCTCGTTATCCCAATAACTCGTAAGGACTTTAATCAGCTCGGGCCACCCAATCATATTAATGAGTTCTGTTAGGGCCCCTACATATTTGTTGAGGTCCCTTTTGTGAAACGTATTAAGGTCGTGGTACCACATCTTAAGCAGAACTGGGGCTTCCACTACCATGTTGAATTTAGGAAATCGATCCATACCTATAAAATAAAACCCGATTAAGACCCCCCCAAATAGGTAACAATCAGGTTTCCACACATACATCTTTCAAATGTCAAATACTATGATATGTCGTTAGGTCGTGGACCTTGGACATGATTTTTTGACGGTTTTACTAATCAACTTAATATGCCTTGGGTATTAAGCTGTCTTAGGCTAATGCTTAGATTTGGATTTGGTTTCACTCTACTCTAGATTGACTAGAATTGCTTAAAAATGACGGTTACCCGAGTCGGACAAACAACGGGGTGAAGATTAATAAACGACGTTGGATGACCGCAAGCCAACTATTCGTTTATCACTTCCAAAGAATTCAACTTGTTTTTTTCCGAAGGACAGCCGTGGTAAGCCACGTAATCGCCTTTTTCCTAATGCAATCTATTTGCTATTTGGCGAAATTGGGTGCCATGAATGCCACAGTTCCATATATACGATAAGTAAAACAAGTAGAACGTTAAAACACGTAGCCAAAAAAATTAATCTTAAGGTTAGAACCATTCAAATCTCCAGCAGAGTCGCCACTTTGTTTTATTTAAAAATAACACTTCATTTCTAAGAAAAATCAAGAAAACCACTTTTTCAAAAGATTAAAACAGAAAATCAATTGAAAAATATTTAAGTGGGTTCGGGGTTGTTATTAGCATTTCAGAAAAGGTTTGAAAGCACCAGAAATGCCCTCTGAAATGCAGTTATCCGACAATTAATTATTTGGCTAAATTTGGATTAACTTGATTTGAATTGAACGATTTTAGTTAGGACCGTTTTTAAGGGAAAACAAGAAAAATATTGAAATATTATCTAAGTAAAATGTTTTGTAAACTTATTTTTTATTTTTTATTTTTTTATGTCAAGTAACAGATGAATAATTTAGTTAAGCAATTAATTCAAAATGGGTGTCTTTCGGGGATTTGAATTTTTAAAACCTTAAGGTTAAATAACAGATATTGACAAGTAAACAAACACAATAAAACAAAGAGGGAAAGAGACTTGGGCCCAAATCTGGTTTTTCTGTCCGCCTGAGCCAGTATTTGTGCCCATTTTCGTTTTGGCCCTTTAGGGTCACCTGCACCTGTCCTAAACTAACGTAAAAATGACTATTTTCCTTTAGGCCTCGGGCTCAATCTTCACCTGTCCTAAACTCTAACAAAATAATAAACATAACGACTAAATGGGCTTAGGTCCAATAATAACAAATTACAATCCCCTTTTTTTTATATAAAGAGTTGGCCCTTGGCCTAATCTTTTCAATTTTTTTGATCTATTGCGTGCTCTTTCAACTCCGGGGCCTGTTCGTCAAATTTTTATGGCTGGCCGACCCGGATGAAGGAATTTGAGTCTTTACGACTCTCTCAAAATGCGAGGAAAAAGGAGTTCATGGTGAACTCGGGCAAATTTCACATGCAACAAAATAAATAATATACATAAATAATAAATCAATAAATTGAATCTCAAAATAGGCCAAGTTGTAAACATGTGCGCTACTGTTCTAATTTTAAATACTATAGAAAGAGCAAAGACAACTCAAATGACCAAGATATAACTTGCTACTAGCATTTGTTTATGCATCAAAAGTTAAAGAAAGAAAGGGATCCATGGCATGTATTAAAACAAAGACAACATAGTGAAATCTAGCAGTACTTTGGTCAAGATTAAACAAAATTGAATCCCAAAGCCAGGCGGCGCCATACTAACGATACAAATAGAAACATTTAAACTCCCTAGTCCATACCATGGTAAGCAGAAAACAATTTCATTCGAATATTACTGTTTAAACATATAAAAAGTAAATGTTTGCAAGAAAAGAGAAAGGAAATTACTACTACCAAATGAACATGATGACTTGATTTATATCAAGGCTTTGCAGTAACTATAATATACACGCTAAGGGTTGATATTTGACCAATCCAATATTAAAATCTATTTTTAAATGCTCATAATTCTTAAAATCTATTAAAATCAAATATGAAAATCTAATACGTAACAAGACCATTTTATATGCTCTTAACCATTTTTCTGAAGAAATAGGAAGATACCACACAGTAGCAAGAAAAAAGTTGACTCTCAAAAGAATTATTGACAATTAACAAAAAAAAAGAAAAAAAAGGCATGGCTTTTAAACACGGATATAAAAAAGAATTGACACTAGTAACTTTAACAAAATAGCAGTGGAAGAAACTAAGAAACTAACATGTTTGCTCAAAACGTGAAAATAATGGCAAGCAACAATTTACACAGAAAAGACACATATAATAAGACACCAATAATCACTGCTTGACACACTCAAACGAACCCAACTAATATAACATGAATACTAACAATAAAATGAGGCACGAATGAGCATGAACTAAACATGAAATGGCGAAGTTGAAATCGACATCACGAGTAGACAATAGAATCATTTAAAAAAACACATACAGAGCACATCAGGACACCAAGAATTCGGTGACAAATAGCAGCAACACAGACCTCTAAGGCACTGGAAACACCATTTCAAAATATAAAAGACGGAAAATATTATAAAGGAGGAGGTGTTACCTCTTTCTGGGCAGCAAATCGAGACAAAACGAGTCGACGACCACGATCCTTCCACCACGACAGCGAAACGACGAACAAGACCTAGAGAGGGGCTCTGAAGTTCACCCCTTGGGGCAACGCTCCAGCCAGCATGCCCCAGCAACTCCTCTGAAGTTTGAGGGCTGGCGCCCCGCGCCTTTTAGAGCGCCATGGAAGCATGTTCCCCCCATTCTTCCCCCATCTTTTCGTACTAGTTCCTAAGTTGTTTCCTAGTTGATTCTAACACTCTAAGGTACATCTAAACATCATGAAATCATACATAAACATGAGATCATGAACCTTGAATCCATAATCCAATTCAAGGAAAGTTAGGATCAAAGTCAAGAGAAGTAAGAGTCAAGTCAAGATAAGTTCTTAGAATCTTCCAAAATTATTTTCCAAATATTTCCAAATATTTTAACATTGTTTTAAGACTTAAAGTTCAAGTTGAGTAAAGAGTAAAGAGTAAAGAGTAAAGAGTAAAGCTTGAAGTTCATCTCTTCAAAGGTATGTGGGGACTAAGTATTCCCAAAGAGATTTAAAATGTTTTCACATTTAAATCAGAACAGAAACTAAGATTTCTAAAGAGCCTTCGGGCTAGTTTTCAGAAAAAGGTAATCGCTTTCTAAATGAAGCAAGAGGGGAAACTTTGATTTCCAAGGTAGTCTTTGAGCTAAGTTTATGAGCACTAATCTCAAATCACAAAAGAAGTATGCTTTTAAAACATAAGAGCCAATATATTTTGGGAGTAGTATTGAGCACCAAATTGGGGATGAGAATGAGTTTAGATAACTCACGTCACTATAGAATCATGTAGCCATCATGGGTAGAAAAGGGTCATACCTTTTAGATGAATCCTTTTCGCAATAGACTAGTGGATCCATTAGGCAGTTCAGGTTCTATACCTTTGGCAGGGTACAAGATGCGCTGGCTGCGTGAGGTAGATTGCGGTATCATCACTATAACTCTTATGTGATGGTTATCGGTTAGAGAAACTCCCACATATGTTATTGTATTTTTATATACATCAGTTTATTGTATTTTTACATACATTTTAGAGTTTTGTTGTATCCTTGTACTTACACAGAGTTGACATCATGTTTTTAAAAAACTTTTCTTTATATTGCACTTGTTTAAACTGCTTTATATTGAAATAAGTTCAATTAAGTATTCATGAGTTGAGCAGAGCCAATATAAGTGTTTCTTTTAGATTCTCTTTCCAGCCTATGTTGTTTTAGCATTCCAACTCATATACTCATACATTCAATGTACTGATGACAGTTGGACTGCATCTTATTATGATGCAAACACATGTAACTAGGATCGGCATCCCAGCGCACCGTTGATCCAGTGAGCAGTTCAGAGTCAGTCGGTGAGCCTCCTTGTATTCCGGAGGATCCATTTTCATTGATTTCTAGTTAGTTCATTAGGATGTTGTAGGGTTTGTCCCAACATCCATCTCAGTTGTTTTAGAGGCTTTATAGACAGTCAAAAGTTAGTCATTTGAGTCTTTTCATTATTAGATTTTATTGCTAAGACTTGGGTTGCCACTTTTGGCCAAGTTGAATGTTTAATCTTTAAAACATTCCCAGTTATTTCTTTATTCAGTTCAGTTAAGTACATTGATCATTATAGATATGAATGTTGTCTTCCGCTAAGTTAAGTAAGCCAGGCCAAGGGTTCGCTTGGGGTCTAGCAATGGTCTTCGAGTGACAGTCCCGCCCAAGGTGTAGGCTCGGGGAGTGACAAACTTGGTATCAGAGCATAGAGTTCAAGAGTCTTAGGGAGTCTATGAAGCCGTGTCTGTAGAGTCCTATTTATCGGTGTGAAGCGCGTCACATCTATAATTAGGAGGCTGCAACATTTAGGAAAATTTCTCACTTCTTTCATACTCATTTCGTGCATTAGAGTTTGATCTCTAAAAAATTTCCCTCTAATTCGTGCCTGCGCCTGTTTTCAGATAACCATGCCTCTACGAAGAGCTGTTAGAGGACGTTCTGCTAGGCGTAATGTTAAGGAGCAAGGGTTACCCAATGCATCTGAAGGGCAATCACAAGGAGAAGTTACTAATGCTGAGTTTAGAGAGGCTATTAGGATGCTCAGTCAAGTTGTGACTAACCAAGCTGGGTAGCAAAGAGGAGCTCGACAAGAAGAGGCTGACACTGCAAGAAATCATGAGTTCTTGAGGATGAATCCCCCAAGTTTCACTGGTTTGAGCACTGAAGAGGATCTAGAGAACTTCATTGAGGTACTGAAAAAGGTGTTCGATGTGATGCATGTTACTAATACTGCGAGAGTTGAGCTATCTGTATATCAGATGAAAAATGTTGCTAGGACTTGGTTTGATCAGTGGAAAGGGGGTAGAGCTAATGATGCACCACATGCGGGTTGGACATGTTTTAAAGAGGCTTTCTTGGGGTGTTTCTTTCCCCGAAAACTGAAAGAGGCTAAGGTACATGAGTTCCTCACACTTAAGTAGGATTCTCTAAGTGTTCATGATTATGGGTTGAAATTCACCCAACTGTCTCGCTATGTTCCTGAAATGGTTGCGGTCATGAGAAGTAGGATGAGTTTGTTTGTTGCTGATTTGGGTGGCCTATCAAGCAAGGAGGGTCAGACAACAATACTTATTGGGGACATGGACATCTCGAGGTTGATGGTCTATGTGTAGTAGGTAGAGGAAGAGAAGCTGATGGATAGAGATGAGTTCAAGAACAAGAGAGCTAAGACAGGGAATGAGTCCGGGCAGCAGAAAAGTAATGACAACTGGTCATCCTTCTAACAGAAATAGAAGGGCCCTGCTCCATCATCTGCTAGTGCACCTGCACCTAAGACCAAATGTGGGTACAATAATCAGAACTTCAGAGCTAAACCTGCTTATTCTTAAGGTAGTGTGGCTGAAGGTGGTAGTAAGCCTCGTGCATGCACCAAGTGTGGTGGAAACCATTCAGGTGTTTGTTATGAGGGCTCCACTAGTTGTTTCAAATGTGGTCAGAATGGGCATTTCATGCGAGAGTGACCAAAGAATATGCAGGGAAATGGTAATGGGGGCCATAGAGCCCAATCTTCTTCAGTTGCTACACCAGACAGAGCTGCACCTAGAGGGGCTACTTCTGGTACTGGTGGAGGAACAAACCGCTTATATCCTATCAATAGTCGCCAAGAGCAAGAGGATTCACCAGATGTTGTCACTGGTATGATTCAAGTCTCTGACTTTACTGTTTATGCCTTGCTAGATCCAGGAGCGAGTTTATCTTTTGTAACTCCTTATGTTGCTATGAACTTTGATGTTATTCTTGAGCACCTTAGTGAACCATTCAATGTCTTTACGCCTGTTGGTGAGTTTGTTCTAGCAGAGAGAGTCTATCGTGATTGTCCCATTTCCATCAATCACAAGAGTACCATGACTAGTTTGATTGAATTAGACATGGTAGACTTTAATGTCATTCTTGGTATGGACTGGCTTCATGCTTGTATGCCTCAGTTGATTGTCGAACTCGAGTTGTCAAGTTTTAGTTTCCAAATGAGCCAGTCTTAGAGTGGAAAAGAAGTTCAGTAGTGCCTAAGGACCGTTTCATTTCGTACCATAAGGCAAGGAAGTTAGTTTCTAAGAGGTGTGTCTATCACTTAGTCTGAATTAATGACTCAATTGTTGAGGTACCTCTTATTCAGTCAGTTCCAGTAGTAAAAGAGTTCCCAGAAGTCTTTTCTGATGATCTTCCCGGAGTCCCTCCTGAGAAAGAGATAGACTTCGGTATAAATCTTCTTCCAGATACTAGTCCTATCTATATTCCGCCATACAGAATGGTACCATCAGAGTTGAAAGAGTTGAAAGAGCAGTTAAAAGATCTATTAGATAAGGGTTTCATTCGACCAAGTGTCTCACCTTGAGGCACTCCAGTCTTGTTTGTGAGAAAGAAAGATGGTTCCCTTATGATGTGTATAGATTACCGTCAGTTGAACAAGGTTACTATCAAGAATAAGTATCCTCTTCCGAGAATTGATGATCTTTTTTATCATCTTTAGGGTGCTTCCTATTTCTCAAAAATTGACCTCAGATTAGGCTATCATCAATTAAGATTAAGGGAATGCGATATTCCAAAGACAGCTTTCAGAACCAGAAATGGTCATTATGAGTTTTTGGTCATGTCCTTTGGTTTGACCGATGCACCAACAACGTTCATGGATCTTATGAATAGAATCTTCAAACCTTATTTAGATATGTTTGTTATCATTTTCATTGATGACATACTAATCTATTCAAGGAATGAAGAAGATCATGCTAGCCATCTCAGAATAGTTTTTCAGACTTTGAAAGATAAGAAATTGTATGCTAAATTCTCTAAGTGTGAATTTTGGCTTGAATCTGTGGCATTCTTAGGCCATATTGTGTCTGGAGAGGGGATTAACGTTGATACTCAGAAAATTGAGGCGGTGCACAAGTGGCCTAGACCCACATCTCCAACTGATATTAGGAGTTTCTTGGGTTTAGCTAGCTATTATAGAAGATTTGTAGAGGGGTTCTCATATATTTCATCTCCTTTGACGAAGTTAACCTAGAAGACTATTAAATTTCAATGGTTTAAAGCTTATTAGAAAAGCTTTCAGGAATTGAAAAAGAGGTTGACTACCGCCTAGGTTTAACCTTATCAGAAGGTACTCAAGGTTTTGTGGTGTATTGTGATGCATCTAGAGTTGGTTTGGGTTGTGTGTTAATGCAGAATGGCAAAGTCATAGCTTATGCCTCCAGATAGTTGAAAGTTGGTGAGAAGAACTACCCAACCCATGACTTAGAGTTGGCTGCTGTAGTATTCGCTTTGAAGATATGGCGTCATTACTTTTATGGTGTGCATGTTGATGTATTCGCTGATCATAAGAGTCTTTAATATGTGTTCACCCAGAAAGAGCTTAATCTCAGACAAAGCAGGTGGTTAGAATTACTTAAGGATTATGACATGAGTATTCTCTATCACCCAAATAAGGCTAATGTTGTTGCTAATGCCTTGAGCAAGTTGTCTATGGGTAGTACTACCCATGTTGATGAAGAAAAGAGAGAGTTAGCGAAAGATGTGCATAGACTTGCACGCTTAGGAGTTCGACTGATGGATTCCACAGAAGGAGGAATAGTGGTGACTAATGGGACTGAATCATCACTAGTGTCAGAAGTGAAAGAAAAGCAAGACCAAGATCCCATTTTGCTAGACTTAAAGGCAAATGTTCATAAGCAAAAAGTATTAGCTTTTGAACAAGGGAGAGATGGTGTATTGAGATATCAAGGTAGATTGTGCGTACCTATGGTGTATGGATTCCAAGAGAGGATCATGGAGGAAGCTCATAGCTCCATATATTCCATTCATCCGGGTTCCACAAAGATGTATCAGGATTTGAGAGAAGTGTATTGGTGGAATGGCATGAATAAGGGAATTGCAGAGTTTGTTGCTAAGTGTCCAATTTGCCAACAAGTGAAAGTAGAGCACCAAATGCTCGGTGGTTTGGCTCAGAATATAGAACTTCCAAAATGGAAGTGGGAGATGATCAATATGGATTTCATCAAAAGTTTGCCAAGGTCTTGCAGACAACATGATTCTATTTGGGTGATTGTCAACAGAATCACAAAATTAGCCCACTTTTTACCGGTAAAGACAACCCATTCAGTAAGGGATTATGCCAGGTTATATATTCAGGAGGTGGTAAGACTTCATGGGGTCCCAATCACCATTTATTCAGATAGAGGTGCACAATTTACTGCACAGTTCTGGAAATCTTTTCAGAAAGGTTTGGGTTCAAAGGAGAACTTGAGTACTGCTTTAGAAGATATGTTGAGGGCTAGTGTGATTGATTTCAAAGGGAATTAGGATGATCACCTACCTCTCATTGAGTTTGCTTACAACAACAGTTACCACTCTAGCATCCAGATGGCTCCATATGAAGCTCTTTATAGGCGAAGATGCAGATCTCCTATTGGATGGTTTGAAGTTGGTGAAACAGGGTTGATAGGACCAAATCTAGTTCACAAAGCCATATAGAAGGTGAACGTGATTCAGGAGTGGTTGAAAATAGCGCAGAGTCATCAAAAATCCTACACATATGATAGGAGAAGACCATTAGAGTTTGAAGTAGATGATTGGGTTTATTTGAAGGTTTCACCCATGAAGGGTGTCATGAGGTTTGGTAAGAAGGGGAAACTTAGTCCCCGGTATATTTGACCTTATCGCATAGTCATGAGCATTGGTAATGTAGCTTATGAGTTGGAGCTACCTCAAGAGTTAGCAACAGTTCATCCGATGTTTCACATCTCCATGTTGAAGAAGTGCATGGGGGATCCTTCATTGATTATACCAACTGAAAATGTTGGGATTAAGGATAACCTATCTTATGAGGAGATTCCGGTTCAAATTTTAGATTGCCAAGTTCGTAAGTTGAGGACCAAAGAAGTAGCTTCAGTCAAAGTCCTTTGGTGGAACCAATTTGTTGAGGAAGCTACTTCGGAAACTGAAGAAGATATGAAGAAGAGATAACCACATCTCTTTGAATCCGGAGGGAATGCAGATCAAGGTACTAATTCTCTTCTTATTACTCTTTGAATTATGAATGAGCATGTTGATTGCTACATTTACTTGTTGGGTGTTTGAACTAGATGTTACCACCCTTAGCTTAGTGAAATAAAGCTCATTCGAGGACGAATGTTCCCAAGGGGGAGATATTGTAACATCTTGCACCTAGAAACGACTATAAAGAGTTTAAAATATGAAAATATTGATTTTAGGAAAAAAATAAGGAAATTTGGAAATTTTGTCTAAGTTAAGAAAGTGAGTTTTGGACATTTTCAAATGGCCATAACTCCTAGCTCAGGATGAGTTAGGAGCAACTCTTGATATGGTTGGAAATCCCTTGGAGAGATATTTCCAACGCCGCCAAGTTTGCGCAATTTCGACATCATATGAGTGAGATATGCCTTTCGGAAGTTGGGCTGTTGGATTGAGGAAAGTCCCAATCCGGAGTTAGGGAAGGGCAAAGTAGTCTTTTCTCTAATTTATTTCCTAATTCATTTTTAGGGATTTATTGGGGTAAAAACTTATTTTTGGTCAGATTAGTAAAAATTAAATTCACGCTTAGGGCTTGGAGAAAAGAGAAAAGAAGAAAGAAACTGAGAAAAACCAAGATTTTGCCAAGAATGTCAAGCGTTTGGAGTGGAATTCGTCAGGGGTGATCCCAATTAAGGTATGTGAGACTTTTAGTGTTGGGTTAGTTCACCCACACATCAACTTGTTTCAATTCAATGATTTGGAGTTGTTTACATGTTAAGAAATGAAGTTCTTGAAGAACATTGTTGAATTCTTGTTGGTTGATTGTTGAATGCCTAGTGTTGATTTGATACGTGTTTCCGGGTTGTTTTTGAGTTAAATCTATTGGGTATTGAGGGTACTAATGATCCTAAGTGTTTGGGGAAAGAACCATGGAAGTTAGGAGGGTTTAGAGATGAAAAATGGAGAAGAAAAATCGTCAAAAACCTGGGGAAGGAGGAGGGGCGTCGCGCCAGCCAGCGCTCCCCAAAAGGGGCTCTGAAGTTCACCCCCTGGGGTGACGTTCCAGCCACCGCGCCCCAGCAACTCCTCTGAAGTTTGAGGGCTGGCGCCGCGCACCTCTCAAAACGCCAGGGATGCCAGTTCCCCCCATTCTTCCCCCACTTTTTCGTACTAGTTCCTAAGTGATGTACCTATGTTTCCTAGTTAATTCTAACACTCTAAGGTACATCTAAATATCATGAAATCATACATAAACATGAGATCATGAACCTTGAATTCATAATCCAATTCAATGAAAGTTAGGATCAAAATTAAGAGAAGTAAGAGTCAAGTCTAGACAAGTTCTTAGAGTTTTCCAAAAGTCTTTTCCAAATATTTAACTTTGTTTTAAGACTTAAAGTTCAAGTTGAGTAAAGATTAAAGAGTAAAGCTTGAAGTTCATTTCTTTAAAAGTATGTGGGGACTAAGTATTCCCAAAGAGATTTAAAATGTTTTCACATTTAAATAAGAATGGGAAACTGAGATTTCTAAAGAGCCTTCGGGCTAGTTTTTAGAAAAAAGGTAATCACTTTCTAAATGAAGCAAGAGGGGAAATTTGATTTCCAAGGTAGCCTTTGATCTAAGTTTTTGAGCACTAATCTCAAATCACAGAAGAAGTATGTTTTTAAAACATAAGAGCCAGTATATTTTGGGAGTAGTATTGAGCACCGAATTGGGGATGAGCATGAGTTTAGATAACTCACGTCACCATAGAACCATGTAGCCATCATGGGTAGTAAAGGGTCATACTTTTTAGATGAATCCTTTTCCCAATAGACTAGTGGATCCATTAGGCAGTTCAGGTCCTATACCTTTGGCAGGGTATAGGATGCGCTGGCAGCGTGAGGTAGATCGTTGTATCATCACTATAACTCTTATGTGATGGTTTTCGGTTAGAGAAACTCCCACAGATGTTATTGTATTTTTATATACATTAGTTTATTGTATTTTTACATACATTTCAGAGTTTTGTTGTATCCTTGTACTTACACAGAGTTGACATCATGTTTTTAAACAACTTTTCTTTATATTGCACTTGTTTAAACTACTTTATATTGAAATGAGTTCAGTTAAGTATTCATGAGTTGAGCAAAGCCAAGGTAAGTGTTTCTTTCAGATTTTCTTTCCAGCCTATGTTGTTTTAGCATTCCAACTCGTATACTCGTACATTTAATGTACTGATGCCAGTTGGCCTGCATCTTATTATGATGCAGACACATGTAACTAGGATCGGCATCCTAGCGCACCGTTGATCCAGTGAGCAGTTCAGAGTCAGTCAGTGAGCCTCTTTGCATTCCGGAGGATCTATTTTCATTGCTTTCTAGTTAGTTCATTAGGATGTTGTGGGGTTTGTCCCAACATCCATCTCAGTTGTTTTAGAGGCTTCATAGACAATCAGATGTTAGTCCTTTGAGTCTTTTCATTATTAGATTTTATTGTTAAGACTTGGGCTACCACTTTTGGCCAAGTTGAAATGTTTAATCTTTAAAACATTCTCAGTTATTTCTTTATTCAGTTCAGTTAAGTTCATTGATCATTATAGATATGAATGTTGTCTTCCGCCGAGTTAAGTAAGTCAGGCCAAGGGTTCGCTTGGGGCCAGCAATGGTTTTCGAGTGGCAGTCCTGCCCAGGGTGTAGTCTCGAGGCGTGACAACAGCGTACTGGGCTCGGGTTTGGGTTGTTTTCACGATCGAGGTTCTGGACTGCTGGGAATTTTTCTGGAAGGAAGTGCTGGAAGTGTTGTATGGGTATGGGATTATTGATGGGTGAATATTGTGTTATTAGGAATTGGTTGGACTGGAAAATGAGTGGAGTTGGGCTGATTGTTGGATTTTGAGAAAAGGCCCAAAATTTTGGTCCTTTAAAATTGAATAAGCTAGAATTGGATTTAAACTTTGGCCATATGAATCTAAATTAAAGCCCAATGTAGTCAAACTTAGTTTATTAGGATAAGTTCGACTAGTAATTAAACAAGATGAATTAATATAGATTAATCAATAAGCTTCTTAATTTCAATGAAACAAAAAAATTGACTTAATTAGAAACCAAATAATTTAAAATATAAAATATTATATAACTAAACTAATTTACCAAATATTTAATTAAAACAAAAATCTTTTTGAGACTATTTTTGAATATTTATAAAATATACTAATTAATATATGCATAATTATGTAAAACATATATATTATTCAAAAAATCATAAAAATGACAAAATTACTTTAAACTAACTTGGAAAATATTTTGAATTTTATAAAGTCAATCATTTCAACTCGTTTGGAATTTAAGCAGCTCGATGATTAATTTCATATTGTGGAGGGCCAAAATTGGGTCTCAACAACTATAATAGTTGGTTATATGTTCCGAATTATTTGTCTATTTATTAAATTAAATTTTAAAAATTCATTTTACTCCTATTATGAATACTATTTAAATATCTTAATGTACATCAATATAAATAAAGAATGAATTAGAGAAATTAATTATTTGATATATAATTTCTTAAACATCATATAAAATGAAAGATAATCAATCAATATGAAACGAAATAAGTAAGATTTTATATGATTTTAGTAAACACAGTTATTTGGCTCTTTAAATAGTATAAAGTGGTATGGAAGGAGTTCCAAGAAATTGAGACTTTTTCCTTTCCTCTTGTTTTCTTTTTCCTTTAGCCTCTTCCATAAAGTTGAAAAGACGTGTGAGATGCCCATATGATGCTATCGCCTATCTTACAAAGCAAGACAGTTAAAACGCATATAGATGTATTTAGCTCAAGTTAAATGGAGCAACTATTTTAAAACTATGCATCATATCATATATCATATATAATTATAAGTAGGAAGCTTCAACTTTAAAAGTTGGATTACCATTTTACTCCGTCACTAAATAAAAATAAAATTTATTTATTTATTAAATACTACTCCCTTCATTCCATATTAAGTTAATTTTTGAGGTGTTTCACACTTTTTAAGAAAAGTAGATTAAGATATAAATTGAACCTAGTTTTCCATTTTTACCCTTATTAATTATTGTCAAATTTATTATTAAAATAACTAAATATTTATTAATCACTAATTTCAACACTAACTAATGAAGGGTAAAATTGGAAGAACACTCTAAAAGTAGTCTTGAAAACTGAACAATTAAGTTAATTTGAAAAATAAAAAATGCCTCAAAAATTAGCTTAATATAGAATGGAGGGAGTAATATTTTAATTACATAATGATGGAATATGAAGTCCAACAACTACACTTTACTAATGAATGACTCTTCCAATTAAGTGACTCTTTGAATTTTGAAACCAAAATAAATTTTATGTATCACGATTCAATGTGCTTCATTAATTTGGTAGGTGAAAAGACAACTAAATATCACTATAAATACCAATAAATTGTTCCCTAGATCATATTCTTTTCTTTTCTTTTCTATCATCTACTGTTCTCTTTTCTTCTTCCTAGATAATGATATAGATATATGTCGTCAAGAAGCTAACTGAGAAAAAAGCAGAGAGCTTCATTATGAAATTAAAAAGAGAAGTTTTCTTACAATATAGGTCAAGTGTTAAGCTTAGAAGTATAAGATATGACATATATATTTCTTTAGATTTTTTTTTATGTTAGCTTATGATTTTCGGTTTTTCTTTTCCATTTTGGAGTTGAGGTATGGTTGTCCAAAATAAATTTGGTATGCAACCCATTTTTTATGTAATTCTGTATCATTTGCATTGTTATGGAATTTATTTCTTTATTTTTTTTGTGTTATTATTCTGCTAAGTACTACTTAATTGACAAAACTCCTATTAATACATGATGAGTTTGACAATACTTGAATAGTTTATGCGCAATATGCTTTTGTTTAAATACAAGAAATTTAAATAAAGATTGCTAAAAGATTATTATTTAAAATGAAAGATTTTGATTGTGTTACTTTGTCGTCTATCTAACATAGTGTTGCAAACACATACATATGTTTTCATTTTCACCCCTTTTGTTTAATTTTTTATTTTTCTACAATTTATACAATATGAGATTTAACAATTTAATTTTCAAATAAAAATGAGAGTTACATTTACATTTATGCGGCACTAAGCCTAATAGTTTTCTTAAACATAAGCATTAATATTTACGGTAGCTTTCCGTAGTGTTAAAATTCAAATGGTTGGTATGATGACAATTTTGCTTTTGGACATTTTGATTGTTTCTTTAAGAATTCCTTCGCCCCTTAATTGTTACTACTAAAAACTATTCCTCAAATTAAAATCATGTAAAAAATATTATGAGAATGGAGTGATTAAGCTTCATTTTGTTTAGATTTTAGTAATATAAGTCAACAAGATCACTGTATTAAAAGTGGAAAAAGTCTAAGTCAAAAGTTGAATTACTAAAATGATTTTTAAAAGTATATTTATCATTTTATTTTTTTGTAAAAATTAATTGTCTATTAAATTTAGTTGGAAAGACCTTTCATCTACCTTTAGACCTGTACAAATTCTATGAATTTTTTATTTACAAGTTTAATAAGTGTCGTGTATTTATTTTCTTCACTTTCAGCTTCCAACCATTTAAACATATCATATTATTTATCAAAATTATATATACCTTATTCAATATTTAATTGATACACATTAAATATTTTATATATATGTCTTAGGTTAAGTTACACATTATAATTCTCCTTTTATAGGTCTTAATCAAATTCACAAAAAAAAAAAAAATACATATGACACTAGAAACATAATTACACCAAAGGTATTTTTAGTTGGTTGGGAGGTAATATGAACATATGTTTCTATTTCTCTACTCCTTTCTACTTGAGTGTTGGTATTTAAAAATGTTATTTTCGCCAAATCAATAGGTAAAGAAGAGATTGTACATTATACGAGAAAATAATCAAAATGGTTCTTGATGTATAGGGGTTGAACTATTTTGATCCTTCATATATATAACCTTATCAAAATAGTCCTTCATGTATATAAAAAAAATAATCATTTTAATCCTTGGCCCTAAAATTAACCATAAAAGTAAAAAGAGAGGTTAGATTTAACGGTAGGTCCCTCACTATTGACACCCAACATGCCTCTTCTTCAATCTTCTCTCCTTCACCATTAGAGATCATTCTCCAACTTCAATCCACCCACCTGCTATATTCTTACAAGAAAAATTACACACATTACACGTATTTCTTATCTCCATCTACCTCTACAAAACAATTCCAGTAGCTTGCACTTTCATACCTACAAAAAAAAACAAAAAAACATGAGACCACTAACACAAATACAAACTAAATAAACTAACTAAAACACTTCATTAATTTCTTTTAGAAGATTGCCATAAATTAACTTTTTTCAAGCTTTAATTATATATTCACTTGGTGATTCTCTATACAAAAAGGATATAGCTTTGTTGTTTTTCCCTTTTTGAAATAAATAATTTTTTCATTTTTTTTTTTAATTCTATTTTCTAGATACAAGGTAAAAATTGAACGGGAAAAAGGTAGAAAATAAAATTTTAAAAACGCTCTTTAAAATTTTTAAAAGATTTTAATTAGTTAATCAAAGAGAATTTTGATAATGGTAAAAAGGATTTATTTTTTTTTTCAGCGAAGAAAAATTGGGTGAAGAGATAAGATTTTGGGGAGAAAGGCTTGCAATGTATTAATAATGGGACCCACCATTAAATCTAACCACACTTTTTACTTTTATGGTTAGTTTTAGGGTTAAGGACTAAAATGATTTTTTTTTTATATACATGAAGGACTATTTTGATAAGGTGATATATATATGAAGGATCAAAATAATTCAATCCCTATATATCAAGGACCATTTTGATCATTTTCTCTACATTATACCAAAAGAAACAAGGTCCAGAACTTTGCTAATTAAATGCCAAATTAGAAATCAAAGTAAGAAAATCAAGGATTTCTTTAGAGAAGTATTTCTTCCTTTTAGAGAGCTCACCAAGTAGGATTAAAATATCACTTTCAGAAATTGCACTTCTTCTTTAGTATGAAATTTTTAACTCAAACATGTTTCTTAATACTAATATTTATGTAATTTTTAAAAATTTTGTGGTCAATGAATGTTGGTTGCGAGTGATAACTAACTAAAACTATAGATATGATGACTCTATTGTTGATTATTATTAATTATACACCTATAATTTACAAGATTTTTAAAATATGTTTATTCTATTTTAAATAGTTCAGGATGGTAATAAGACCATAATAAGGTATATATTTCTTTTTAATCAAAGATTTGAACAATGTTATTAAATTATGGTTGTCAATATTATTATTTTTTGAGGAAATACATAATTACCCCATTGAACTTATATTCTTTTTTTAAGTAGACATCTTAAGTTTGCGGGGGTCCTATTACCCCACGAAATCATCCAAAAGCACAATAAAAACATCATTTTGACCCGTTTCAAACCCATCAGTGTTGTCACGCAGGTTGGTCGCGTCAAGGAATAACAAAACAACATCAAACCAATGTTAAAATGCCATGTTGCATTCCCAATTTGAATTAGCTTCTTCATTAAATAGACCACCTTCCCAAAATTCTCCATTGTTAGCTGTTGGAGATCTGCAATTTCTCATTTTAATTATTATTATGTTTTGTTTAAAATCTGTGAAATCAATTTCTTGTGATTAGGTTTTGAGGGAGAGATGTCAAATGCAAGCTTGAATCGCATTTGTAATGACGAGAACGATCCAATGTTGCATTTAACAATGCGATGCAAACATGGAGACTTGATGCAATTGCAGACTTCGTAGTCTGAGGACAACCCAACTAGAAGATTTTGGTCCTGTCCATGCTTTCGTGTAAGTTCAATACATATTTCTTTACTCTTTTTTTTTATTCAATGTTTCATTAATTTCACTGTGTTATGGCCTATTTTAGGAAAATTCATGCATGTACTTTAGATAGAGGGATCTTGAGGAGATTGATATGTGATCCAAGTCTGTTATTCCAAGATTGGTGAATAGAATTAAGGAATTGGAAGAAGCATTACAATTCTATAAAAGTAAATAGAAGAAGATGAAATTGTTGGAGAAGAAAGGTGATCAAGTATGTCATGATAAGCTAATCAAGAAGAAGATGATGAAATGTAGTAACTTGAATTGGAAGCTTATCATGGTGTTTTCGCAGTGTTTTTTCTGGTTTTAGGCATTAATAAGAATGTGAATGTTGGAAAATGTAGTTGTATGCCATTGGAATTGCCTTAGTTGTTGTTTGTTGTTTGTTGTTTTCGTTGATGTTTGGTTGTGTAATACATTGGAAGTTTGTTGTAGTTACTTTTTTTCTGGTTTAAGGCAAGTTTATTTGGTTGTGTAATACATTGTTGTTTTCATTGATGCATCTATTTTTTGTGATATCTGTGACCATTTAACAATATACAGAACACTGTAATCTCTTCTGCCAACTTCCTTTCATACTTGATCAAAAGAGACTAATCAGAATGACAATCAATGTGACAAAATGAGAACTTCATTTCATTCTTACTGAAAGTTTGAAGTTGATACAACTTGATTAAATGTCACAAAGAAGAGAGTTGCATAAACAAACTTGGCAAAACACAATTGATACCCAATAATGCACCAAAATATAATTTGACAATAATAACCAAACACAAAAAAACCAACCCCAAAGTTAACTATTTCTTAGTAGTTGAATTGCTTTGGCTTTCATTAATAGCAGCAGTTGCAGACCTTATTTGAAAAAAAAATTCACCCCTCATTTGTTGAAGTCTATTACTCGTAATGGCTTATTTTCCCTTCCATTTCACTTCAAAACGTGGTTGATAGCCAATATTCTCCAGTAACTTCATCAGACTTCCTTAGAACTCTTGTACCAATGTCAACAACCCTACTACTTGGCATTCCAGGTTGTATAAATAAACCACAAAGGTTAGTAAAAGTATATGAAAACCCATCATCACCAACCAATAACATTTGTACTTACATTAACAGTTGTAAAACCATCATCACCAACCAATACTCCAAATCCTAGCATTCTCGTGATTTTTTTGAGGCATACCTATTCCTCTGCCTCTTCCTCTATTCGTGCCTTCATTCACTTGGTTTTGTTGAGGCATCTCTCTTCTATTGCATGTGTTTTCATTTTCTTGTCTTCTTTGAGGCATTCCCCTTCCTTTGCCCCTTCCCTGCCTCTTCCTCTACCTCTTCCTTGAGGCATTGCATGTGTGTTCTCCTGGCTTCCTTGAGACATCCCCTTTTCTTTGGCCCTTCCTCTTTCTCTACTATTTTTATTATTTGTTCTGGCCTGGTTATTATAATACAACATATTAATATATATTCGACTAAATATTAATGACAATTGATACATTTACCTGTGGTTGAGTAGAAGTTGTTGCAGTTTGAGTTGGAACAGTTGAAGGAATAGAACAACCTCTTTTATTGTGGCCCTTTGTATGACAACTCCACATTTGCTAAGCTTACCAGTTCTCTTCGTTTCATTTGCCTCTTTCCTTCTAGCTTTACTTGGCCTTCCAGGCAACTGTTTAACTGTTGGTGGTTGAACTGTTGGATTAGTGGCCACATATTCATATTATTCATTGGCTAGATAACATATTCATATGTCCTTAGGTAGGTTTCCTTGTTATAACAGCTGGCCACATAATGAATTGGTTTATATTGCTTGTAGTGTAGGGTAGCAACACCATGATGACAACGTATGGCATTAAGCTGCCAAGCTCTACAACTACAAGTGCGCCTAACAATGTCTACAGAATGTGTAAAGCCTTTGTCTACAACTTCAGAACCCATTTCTCCATTCCATGATATGTTACACTACATTGACTTATTAATGTTTTGTTGTAAAATCTTGAAAGTCATGGGAGAAATATCAGTGACCCATGTGTTTGAGAACTCTCTTAATTGACCCGTTTTTTTCATCATCTTTATCCTAATCACTTCCAGCATTGTAATGATTGTCTTGTATCTTGCAGACAATATTCATGAATTGAAGCTCTCTGCTATATTGTTATCAACTGAGTCACATTTGCTATGTTCTTTGAAGTATTTTTTACACCAACTTTCTACATTGTAGTACAAAAGACCATCCAAGCAGTCACTTCCCAATTTCTTCATAGCCTTTATGTAGTCCCTCAATTCAGCTTCAAATGTAGATTTTGCAATCTTCCAGAAAACATTTCTTCTTTCTATTTCCTTCCAATCTTTGCACCAATTTGCAAGGACATGTCTAGCACGCATCCTGTGTTCAGCAAGTGGTAATAAATCTGCCACTGCAATTTCCAGTCCCTATTAAAGAAAGAAAATAAACATATAAAAGAATTAATGTGAATAAAAAAGTATATAGAATATAAGATGAATGTGTATTAATAGCAATGGCATACCTTTTGCATAGCAGGGTAAGTTCATGTCCTTCTCCAAGATCAAGATCATTCTTCACTAGAGTCAAAAATCATGCCCAAGTAAATTTATTCTCAACCTCAACTACTAACTGCCCAGGCAATGGGCAACATCTGGTTATTTCTATCTTTGCAAACTTCCACCAATAACTGACCTATGCACACTCCTTTGGGAAAACATCCATCTAGGCCAATGTATCTCGTAGTACCTCCAAAGAAAGCTTTCTTTAAAGCATGAAAGTACACATAAAATCCTTCAAATATTTTATTCCCAGTTTCAGCAGTTTCTCCAACTTTAACAATACAAGTGCTACCTGGATTTGTTCTTAAAATCTCATCTCTGTAATAAAAAAATTCTACCATACTCAACAATATGATCACCCATAATCTCTTTTAACACTCTAGCTCTAGCTCTTCTTAATGTTGTCTTTCCAACTGGAATATCCAATTCTTTTCTAATAAGCTCTTGCAACTTGATGATTCTGATGTTTGGCTACTCAGTTATTCTATCCTTGTATCTAATAGCTAGAAACCTTGAATTGCACAAATAGTTATGAGTTGAAGACACACAAATATGGATAGGGTTGTAGTTTTTAATCACAAAATCTGTAGTTTGGCTATCCAAACTTGCAACCAATAACCAAGGACAACCCTTTTTGCAGCACTAAACTCTAACTCTTCTAGGCTTATTCACATATTTCTCAATTTGATTTTTTTCTTGAACTGCATATTTGGTTACATCTTCCCTAAATTCTCTTACATTTGCAAACACCAAACCTAATTCCCAAACAATCTTCTCAGAAGTTGGATAAAAAATAACTATTTTTTTTCTTCTTTCTAACAATTTGTTCAACCTCTACACCATCTCCCCAACCTGTTTCTTCTTCTAATTCAAAGCTAGGAGCTTCATCACTTGGATAGTAAGGTTCATCACCCCTTAACTTACCTAATAAGCTATCCTTACTGCCAACATTTGTTTCATCATATCCTATATCTAGGCCCTATTCAATAGTATGAATTTGTTCTGTAGTTGTGCCTCTAGTTCTCATGTTTGACCTATTGAAATGTCTTCTTGAAGCCCTGAAATCCTTATACTCTTCATGAACATCACTATCTAAACTTTTTTCACGGCTATCCACTTTAGATCTCTCATCTGATTCATTATCCGATTCAGAATCTGATTCACCATCTGAACTTTCTACACTTAGATTGGAAGGTTCAGCAGCATGATTAGAAGGCTGATAATAAGTGTTGGAAGGTTCACCAAGAGGATTAGAAGGTTGAGATGAAGGGTTGAAATGTTCAGAAGGAGGACTAGAAGGATCAGTAGGATGATTTGAAGATCCAAAATTAGGGTTAGGAGACTCAACTTCATTAAAAGATGTAAAAGATTCTCTACCTACCCCACCTACACCACTGTCCATCACATGGGGGACATAATCCAAAGCCAATGGAGCAATTTTTGGCTCATTGACTTCATGACACACCTAAACATCCATTCTATCCCCATTTTTAAACATAGAGGAAATGTCACAAATAACCTTATCACTTTTAACTTCAACCAAAAAGCCATCGATTGGAGATCTAATAAAAAAGGAACAATTTCTTGTATATCCTAAGTCCTTTATGTAGCCTTGCAGGTCAAGATAAGACATTCGATCAGTGTCTACCTCCAAGAATTCAGTCACAGACCCACGAACATAATCAGATGGGGGACCAAACAATTTGTCCCCCATGATACCATCTCAAAGTTATAAGAACAAATGACATTGTAAGAAATCCTGAAAACACAGCTACAAACAGATCTCAGAAATACTGAATCAATGAAAGTTACAACAACAACCCAACAACAACAATATTCAACAACAACAACCCAACAAAGAAATACACATCAGCTGCAACAGGCCAACTACAGATGAGTAATATACACAACAACAACATGACGACAAACGAAATACACATCAAACAATGTAAAATAAACTAACGACTAATCACTACAAAATTCACTTACAATGTAAAATAAACTTTTTTTCAAAGATTTTTCAAATAACTAACCTATGAGCCTTCACTTTTCGTTCCGACACCACTATTCAACAAATTTCAACCAGCAATGTTACCAACTAGCTTCGCCTCATGAAGTTTCTTAGGGTTTTGATCGGTCGAAGAGAGAGACGAGGGTAGGTGTTATGCCGTAGTTTTACTATCTACAGAAAAATCACTTTTTGAAATGTTCTAAGTATAAAACAATTTGAGAAAAATACTTAGAAAAGAGTCGCTACTTAATTTTTTTAAAGAAATTAAGGAAACTTATAATTTTCAAAGATTTAAACGAAAAAAATCATTTGAAAATATCAAAGAGGGTTCGGGGTTCAATTTACACTTCAAGAAGGGTTTAAGCATTCGAAGTGCCCGCTAAATAAATGCCACATTTTATCTTTTATTTTAATTTTTAGAGAAAGGAATCCAAAATGAAACATTTGACTTGTAAATAAAGTGATTAGAATTTTGATAAAACTAGATTGATTAGAATTTATTTAATTCATTTTGAAATTATAATTTAAACCAACTTAATAAATTACAGCATGAAACTATTTTAAATCAATTGATAAAAAGAGAACTTTTTTTTTATGTTCATTTGAGAAAAAAAAAACGTTAACTTAAAACCATTTTAAAATAAGTAAAATGATTAAATGAAGAGGCATTAAAACATATCTTTTAAAGAACAAAAGATTTAATTTGATTAAAATAAAATCTTGCCAATATATTTGATTAGTAAGACAAATGAATACAAAAGAAAAAAAAATGTATTAAAAGTAAGCCAACACAAAGAAAATAACTCATCGTTTGGGAAATTTAATTAGGTTGGTTAACAATTTTGAAGCTACGGTTAAATAAAAACACACAAATATCACAATTAAATAATTTAAGGATAAGGGAGAGAGAAAGAAAGAATTTGGGCCTTTCTTGGGCCTGCTGCAGCTGATTTGGGCTTCAGCTTAATATCTGCCCTCTGAAGCCCTGTGTATATCGTTGTATACAGGTCATTTCTTAGCCCTTTTTTCTGTATATCGACACATATACTGACTGTATACAGTCCGCTTTGATGCCTCCAACCTGTATCTTTGTTTTTGGCCATGTATTTGCTATACTGAACCTGTATATCAGTGTATAATGTTGTATACAGTATGTATACAACCCATTTCTTGGGCTTTTGAACTAATTTCCAGCAGCATGTTGGGTCTCTGGGACCTTTCTCCGGGCGGCGACACGGACAACAACGGGTTTGAGAACAACAATTCTTCCACCACAAAATCCAAATACGAAAAACAAACAAGAAATCTGGGCAGAATTAGAGTGACAACCTTTTCATAATTTAGAATCAAAGGACTAAATGTGAAATTCTAAAGTGTAAAATGACTATTTTCCGAAAACTCAAACTACGAAAACCTGCCCTATTCACTTGAGCGTAGAGGGTTATTTATAGGGAAAATTGGGGCTATTGAGGGGGGGGGGGGGAATCCATTGAAAAATTCAAACAAAAATTTGAAAGTAAAAAATTCTGCTCTTTTCGAAGTAATGGTGAATGTTGTTGTGCAGGCCTGTGACTCCGCGAAAAGGGGGAAAAAGGAGATGTGAAGGCGGCTAATGTCGATGTCTCAGAGTCTTAGCTGCGAGGGTATGGGTTCTGCAGGGTAGGAGACGCGATTTTCGGGTTGATTTAGCGTGAAGAAGACGAGGGCAAGTACGGGGTGGGGTCGTTTGGTACTGGGTATGTACGTATGGTATTGTTGTTTGTAATTTTGTTGTATTGTTAAAAATTGGGTCTTTTAGAATTGAATTTGGGCTTGGAAAATTCTAAGAAAAGGGCCCAAAAATGGGTATTTTAGATGGGTAAATTTGAGTGTTGAAAGGGGGGCTAGATTTGTAATGAAGGGCTAGGTTTTGAAATGAATTGAAATTAAGAATTTAGTCGAATTGATTAAATTAGTAGATTCGA
Organism: Solanum lignicaule; assembly: GCA_029582545.1. Lineage (NCBI taxonomy): Eukaryota > Viridiplantae > Streptophyta > Magnoliopsida > Solanales > Solanaceae > Solanum > Solanum lignicaule. Next base: position 27,908 of record JAJOOF010013284.1, read on the forward strand.
ATAATAATTAAATAGGTCGAATTAATATAATTAATGAATGAGCTTCTTAATTTTAACGAAATAAAATAATTAAATTGATTATAAAACGATTAATTTAATTACAAACTAATTAACTCGAAATTATGACTATAACTTAAACTAAAGTAAATTAATAAAATACTTAATCAAAAAATGTAAAATCTTTTGAGATAATTTCGATATTTATAAAATAACGCGATTGTAAAAATATACATATTTAAAATTATTACAATGATTAAAAGACAAAATTGAAATAACTTGAAAGTATTTTGAATTTCATAAAACTCATTTAATTCAAAATTATAACCATCACTAATATAAAATCTTTTCGAGATGATTTCTGAATTCTCATAAAATGTGTTAATTATATACATAAGTATATAAAACATATATATTAAAAAGGTGACAAAACTATTTAAAATAACTTGCAAACTATGTTTATTTTATTTTATTTTTGAATTTTTTATAAAATTAATTATTTCAAATCGTTAGAAATTGTAGAAGCTTGATGATTAATTTATATTGTGGAGGGTCAAAATTGGGTGTCAACAGTAGGTGAAAGTGAAATGGGTTGGAAGTTTCTTAGGGTTTGGGTTATGGGTTAAAAAATGAATGGGTTAGGATAAAACCTGGCCTTTGTTAAATGGGTTGGAGGTGTGGCACACGCTCTTGGATTGAGAGCACTGATGGTGAAAAAATGATGTATTTATTGTGCTTTTGGATGGTTTCGTGGAGTAATAGAACCCCGGTAAAGTTAAGATGTCTACTTAAAAAAAAGGTACAAGTTCCGTGAGGTAATTATGTATTTCCTCTTCTTTTTTTTTGCCAAACATGCCATCCATGATATTTTGCTTAAATGTTTGCTCAGTTAGATTTTAAAAAAAAAAATTAATTCAACTATGCCAGTATTATTTATTTTAAAACTATACCTCAATTATCAATTTTACAAATTGTTACGAATCTGTAATAATTCAGAATTTCAGCTTTACCCGTTTCAATAAATATAGGCAAAAATACATTACCATTACTATTGAAAAATTACACCACTTTTACAAGTTCAATAAGTACTAGCAACTTAGTCCAACAACAATTTTTTTTTTGATAAATCCATCGCAAGAACCCCTAACTAATTGGGTTCGAACAAATAGCAAAATAAATAAGAAAATTCATTAAGTCAAAACATATCTGCATCCGGTGTTTACACCAGGCCTATAAATGAATGATATACGTTTGCATATACATAGAGAGATGTATGGATGTTTTATCGAGGATGCAACTCAATTATCAAATCCTGATTTCCTGAAGAATATATTGATTTATTATCGGAAATTGTTGAATTGACATCTCCAAAGTGTAAAATCTGTGGGTTTACTTCGTTGTGTGGAACTGGAAGACTCAAAGAGCGACTACTGAGCATGAGAAGTACTTCTCCCATGTTTGGTCTATTAGCAACATTTTCTTGAACGCACAATAAAGCAATGTGGATGTATCTAACTATGTCACCAACAGGTCCTGAGCTTCCCCTCAGCATAGGGTCTATCAAATTTAAAATTGTTTCTGCGCGCCAGTTCAACCAAGCCTGTGATAGATCAGGCCACACAAAATCATAAATTATACTACCTCTGATTCACATTATAAGAAAGACATTTGATGGCATTGATTATACAAAGTGTTTGTCTAAATAGCAATTAATTTTTCTTTTGAATGTTTCAATTAGTAAACTAGTTTGGAATTGAGGAATCCTTAATTGATTGATTGACCAGCTAGTTACTTACAACGCTCAGAAGGTCTTCCACAGAATCTCCTTTTCTGGAACAAATGTTTCGTTGACCGCTTATAATTTCCAGGACTACTACTCCAAAGCTATAAACATCTAATTTCACTGAAAATTGCCCCTGCATTGCATACTCTGGAGCCATATACCCACTGCAAAATCAAAACAAAAATTGCCTGACTTCTCTAACAAGGTAGTGTACATTTAGTTAGGCACGATTGGAGAAAGATTTGATGCATAAACTTTTCTTATGATGAAGGGGTGTCTCAAAGGAAGTAATGTTGGGTATGTAGCAAGAGTTAATGGGAAATTGAGGGAAGATGAAAGAGGAACTTGGAAAAAGTTGGGAACTTGAAAAGTCCTCTTATGCTTTATTGAAAAGACATTTGTCCCTCATCGGTGGTGGAAAGAAAAATATGAGAGTTTAAATATAGAAACACTCCTATTAATTGTTAAAAGGGTTGGAAAGAGGGACCCCCCTCGCGCCGTCGTCGTCGTCGCTCGGCTTCGGCTTCGGAAAAATGATTTTAATTATTTTAGTTAATTAATTATTTAATTAATTAAATTAAATTAAATTAAATGGCCAACGTTTTAATTAGTTAATTAACCGATTCAATTAATTAGTTAATTGACCCAACCCGACTCGGATCCACGCGCGACCCGTTTTATTTAAATTTCCCGCAGTGACTGTTCTGAAAGGTTGCAACTTTCAGAAACAGCCATGACCGTTTGAAAGGTTGCAAACTTTCATGAATGGTCGTGTGGATTCTGAAAGGATTGCAACCTTTCGGAACCAGTTCCTCTTGCCTATAAATACATTGATTCTTCAGACTTATTCCTTACGAATTTTTCTGATTTCTTCTTCTTCTTCTGCACAAAATTTCTTCGTGTATTTTACTGCTGTTGAGTGGTTCGCTGACACCAGAGTTTTGGGTATCAATACACTGGTGATTGAGATCATTCTATCCTGGGAGGACATATTCCAAATCAAACCTCGGATACTAGAGGGGAATAATTTCCTTAAGGGGACACTGTGCATTCAATGGGCTTGATCTT
>JAJOOF010013285.1:0-20998 GCA_029582545.1 Solanum lignicaule
AATTATTTGGACCAGAAAAAATCATCAAAAGGGGGAGCTAGCTATGTTATGCAAAGCTATTGTTTCACGTCTTCCAACACTATATCTTGCGCATTCGTGGAGGACACAGCGCAGCGGACAAGTCTACTCCAGGTTCGCTGACAGAGGGCGCGTTCGCAGAGAATCTTGTATCAGATTCGTTCACATTCGCGTCTAGAGTGTCGCATTTGCGCAATCGTCTTCTCCCTAAATTCAAGGTTGGTTGAGGATATTTTATCTAATAGGTAGCCGTTAACAAATTATAGCATGATTTTAACACAAAATCTGCCCTATTCTCTATCAAAACATGATAATATTACCCACCCTAACTCAAACAACACCCCTCAAACAAGAACAACTAAAAAATCTAGCAATTAAACAAAGTTTATTATTTCCCAAAGAAATCTATTTCAAATAGACATTAATCACTTACCAAAGATTAAAGGAGAGGGTGAGTAAAACATATCTTGTGAAGGAAACAATTTAATGTAAAGGCTTGAGGATTGAAGAAAGATTGATAAAAAAATATTTTTTATGCTAACAAGAAAGTCTGTTTTTTCATGAAAAAATTTCAACCTTTTATGACATGGTTGTGTTCACTTGTTCGTGTTCGCGGAGCTGTGGCGGTGGCGCATTCGTGCTTGTTCACTTGTTGGTTGTCTGCGTTAGTGGCAGATCCGGCGCATTCGTGGAGGCATGGACCTCCGCATTCACTGATAAGATCCCCATTACCGATCGATCACCATTCCCAGCCGATCCCTAAATCTTGAAGAAATTTCTTCAGACCTTCTTACTCAATTTGGCGATGGTAAGACAAAAAGGGTGATCCACCCACCGAAAAAAGGCAAAACTGGGCATCCAAAACCATCCCAAGTAAAAATTTACCATGTGTTTTGACCCCAACCTTAAATTTCAATCATCTTTTTTGTTCCAAACCTATCCAAATGATCATAAAGGCCTTTGAAATAGCGAGGATTTGTGAAAAACAAAAATTAAACCTAAACTATAAATGAAAAACTCAAATTTACTTTAGTTGGATACCAATGGGTTACCTCCCATCAACTGTACAATTAAACATTGCGGCGAGATACATGATACATCACCCTTTCTGTTTCCACTTCGAGCCAAGAACCGTCTCCTCAACTTGAGCTCAATTTAACTCCGAAGAGCATGGGGAGTGCAAGAGGGCATAAATGTTTCACTTGAGATATCAACTTTGAGGACTTGAATTTCATACACAGGTTTGAATCATCCTTTCTTTTTTAAATGTTGGGCAGGCGAGAAAGAGTCACGAGGCCATGCAATCATCGAACTTAATAATTCATGGCCTTCAATTTAGTGACTCTCTCATATTCAAATGACGTAAAGTTGCCATTTATCATCATTTTTGCTATTTCATGCAACTCTGACATCATCCTACTTACTTCGGCTTCTTGGATTATAATTGTTTTGGGTTGGTTGCACAAGCTCAAGTTATCTTTTATATCCACCTTCACTTCTTCTCTTAGCTCCGATTCAAACCGTTAAACTTCAAACCTGAATTGGCTAGTCTTATCACACCAAGCAAGGTTCAAGTTATGAAACTCTTTTTCACTATTCTCGGACATTGGATAATAAGGATATTCCATGCATATGGTTGATATCATCTCAGACCTAAGAGTATTAAGCCTCACACAAAAGTAGAACACGCCAAAGCTTCGAGCTAGTAACATTTCTCTAACTCTGTCCATTATATCAAAGGATTTGTGTAGGGCTTTATCGGCCCATGTAAGCTTTGCATGCACGTCCCCAGAATGACATGGGTTGGTAGAGGGCAACCTATCCCCAAAAATCGAATGATCCCAAAAAGCCATGTGAACAAAACAAAAGAAAAATAAAGACAACTATTCATAATTTAGATAGAAACAAGTTAACTATAAATCATAAATAAATTCACTATACCAAATTGTTCCCTAGTAGCGACGCCATTTTTTATAACACTAAATTCACCCTTCATTACTAGTTAAAAGAATGAGCAGTTGACGTCAATAGAAATAGCTAGAAAAGAGTTGGGGTCAAATCCCACAAGAACAATATAACGACAGTTGAAAAGATAAAGTCTTACAAGTTACTAGATTGAACCTAGACATGCAATGTACACAAATATCAAATAGAAGGTAATTATTATAACTACACTTATAACAGGGGTAATGAAGATATCAATCAAGGGATGTATGTCAATTGGGATTGTATAAGATTATATCATCACTCAATGATCCATTGCTATTCAATCCAGAATAATTCAACCACTAAAGGGTAGGTAAGGTCATCGCCAATTATGCTAATTATTTGTCGATCTAATTTTTTTTTATTGAAATATCTCTTTTCAATCTCAATCACACAATTAAAAAAATACCCACTAGATTAACTTAGACCTATCTTAGAAGGAATACATACACAAATAAAATAAAACCCTAAACCTTCATCATTCGATCACATATTCAAGATTCAAAGTCAAGATGTGGTTATCAATCAAAGTCTCCACTCCAATTAATCTATTTTGAGCATCGATCAGAGATAATAATCTTGAATATATCATGCACCATCAACCCATAAATTCAAACATGAAAACTAGATTGAACGTATTTCATGAAATCAAGCATGGAAACAAGAAACTACCAAAGTAACAAAGCAATTGACTAAACATCCAAATAGCTTTGTCTATTTCTAGCAGAAAACCCCAATGTAATGCAAATCTTTACACCAACATTTCTAGCAATAAAGAACAAGGAGATCAAGAAAGATTAAAAGATATTACTAATCAAGTCAGACTACTTTGAAATACGACACTCAGGTTTTGTGACGGTCAGTCTGTGTTCGTGGACATTCTTGAAAAAAGTTACACATTCAAAGACCTCCATTGATCATAATCTAGCATTTGCGGCCCCTAGGGTGAGTCTGTAGTCCTCCATTGACCAGAAATCTGCGTTAGCAGCTCTACAAGCGCGCTCATGGAGGACATATTTCCTTTAGATATGTAACTTCCACCTCTTAACCTCATTTTACTCCAATTCCACTTGATTTTTAAAAAATCTTCAAAATACATTATACATTTCAGTTTCCTTCCAATAAGAAACAAACCAAATTAAAAGCATTGATACAAAACCAAAGGAAGCCAAAAGTAACTAAGAAAAAGAGCCTCAAATGATATTAAATTCACAACTCATCAAGGCACAACGTGATATAAAATACACGAGAATACATTGTCGGTGAGAGTTTAGTAAAATTTACCAAAAAGTAAAAAATAAATCAACTAAAGATGTAACTCGCCGATGTGATTCAACACATTTTTTAGTGCACTGAGCATGCTACAAGGTCCTCCTCGGAATAGATTAGCTATCTAATAGAAAAAATTCCAAATTCGGGATAAGGAAAAAACATAGATGAGCAGAAGGATAATCGCCAAAAATTTCAAACACTACCCTCCACAAACCGCCACACTAAAGAGTTATGCGATGTGGATGGCAATGCACCGAATGCTTTCGGAAAGCCAGATGAAGCAAATTGATCATGCTAAATATAGAAAACCTCCATTAATTTTATATATTGAATCCCAAATAAAAATGTCTAACATTTTAAAGACCAAATGTAACACCCCGGAAACTAGTAGGCTAAACTGGTGTTTAGTGTGAAGGTTTAAGCCATGGAAGTGGGCAAAGGCCAAGGGGAAGAGACCAAGGCTGTCCAAGATTCCCCAAGCACTGCCTCACCTTCAAGACCATCACCGCGGACAGTGGTGAGGACCATGGCCCGTGGTGTGGCTCGTGGTGGCTAGGCAGCAGCTCCTCATGGGCTGCCCAAAGTTGTCTCACCTTCACAAGCCACTTCATGGCCAGTGGTTAAGACCACGGTACGTAGGAAGCCTCGTGATGTTGCCTTAAAATTTTAGGGGCCAAGGAAAGGTGGCCTAGCCACTGGTCCATGACCACAAGCAGGACCACGGTAAGTGGTGAGGACCACGGTTCGTAATGCCTGCCTTGAAGCATGGATAGTGGGCTGCCAAGTGAAGTTATTTTGGGAAATTTTTGTTTTAGTTAAATTAAAGTGCGGTTAATTTTCCTAACCCTAGTACACATATATAAGTTATTTTAACCCTCTAAACTCACCATTCAAGACATTATTTCCAAAACCCCAAAAGAATTCCAAAGTTCATCCTCTAAAATATTTCTCTCTATAACTTGAAGAAGAAGAAAAATTTTAAGCTCGGGTCTAGATCATATCTCCATTCCTCAAGAATTTATGGGCTTGTAATCAAGGTATGATGTCTCTTCATCTATGGAGCCCCTATTATTTCCCCAATTTAGAAGAAGAATTCCCTAATTCTAGTTAGGGTTTCTCTTAATGTAATGGGTATTGATCCAATTGGGTGGATTATGATTGTTTATGATTGAATTGATCAAATACGATGTTTTTAGGATGAATTTACATGTACCCATGTCTAGAAAGATGATTTTTTTGTAATTGGATTTTACGCCATGAAAGAGAAAATTGAGAATTTAGATGTAATCTTTTAGAATTGATGAAATACATTGTAGATCTTTTAAGAGTTAAGCATATATACATGAATGGATTGAAATCAAGTATATAGGTGAATCATGACTTGTTGGCTTCGAGATAAGAATTTTCTTCAGATTAAGGCATGTATGATAAATGATAATTAGTAGGGCTTTTAATATAAATCTAATGTGATGAAGTATGATAATTAGGGCTTTGAGAGTAAAGCTTATATTATGAATGTTGATTTGTAGATAGGATGGTTGTGGAAGGATTTACCCGCATGATCTATATTATGAATGCATGAAATTATGATGAAATCCCTACCTAGTGTTTGAATTCTAGGTGTGGTGATTGAAGGTAACTCTTGAATTTTGAAATAGCAAAGTATGAGATTACACATGATGTTATGAAATCTAAGTAAATGCTATAAGGACTCTTTGAGAGTGAAGTATCAATGATTATGATACAGATGTTGTGTTGATTGCAAGCAGATTCTCATTAACACACATGAATATTAATGTCAAAAGTTTTCTGACATAGAATGATTCTAGGTTGAAAGGCTTGCTCACTTAAAATGAAACACAACATGTATGAACTAAGATTGCTTGAAGTAGTTGTATGAGATCCTTTCATGAATAGCTAGACTTGGGAAGACAAGACCATGCTTGGAAGCTTGAGTTAGTAGATCTCATGGATAGCCTTCGATTAAGCAATAGGGTCACTCCAATGGTTAGCTTGAACTAGGCACAATAGAGTGCTTTGCATGTTAGCTTGACTTGGTCGTGCCACACTATATCATGATATCTTGGATTGAGAAGTGGTACCCTTCCTTTAGTAGCTTGGACTTGCATAAGTAAGGTGCTTTCCATCATAGCTTGGTGTAGCATAATGAGGTGCTTTTCCTTGGTAGCCTTGAATTGGTAAATCGTAAAAATTCATGAGTAATGACTTGTCTTGGACTACTAAAGAAGTACTCTTCCTTGAATAAGTAGGAATGACTAAAGAGGAACTAATCCCTAATCAAAGTAGCATGTTTATGATGAAGCGAGGTTACTTCAAGGAAGTATCGTAAGTATGTTTTAATATGAGCTTTCTAGTATGAGAAATGATTAGCTTGGATAGTTTCTTGAGTTTCCTTTCTAGATATGTATGAGTAGAGGTGATGACCCATGTGTTGAGTAAGAACAAATTGAGGTTACTTGAGAAGTGTTCCTCTTATACTATGATTACTTATGTGCATTGAATATACTTATGACTTATGTTATTATCTCTTATGCTTATAGCCTATATCTTATGTTGACTAATGCTTATTTTATGCTTATGTTAATGATTTATGCTAGTGGCACGACCTAGGGGTACCCCTCCTAGATATGGCAAGGCGTATAGAACCCCGAAGGACTCCATACAAGCTACTTAGCTTTCATAACATAAGAAATAGAATAATAAGAGTAAAACACATTTCCAAGTCTTAAAAAGTTTTTCATAAAAGAAAGTGCAAGTCTAGAAACTTGTCTCATTATAGCCATCTATTACAATACTTAATGAAATTAGGCCAAACCAATACATAATGTCCAAAGAGAAAATACAACAAGTGGAAACTAAACAAATAACTATGTCCTCAACCATGAGGACTTACCAAGATCGGGAAGATATCATGTCCAAGGTCTAGCCACTATAATGGAAACCCTGCTTGTCGGACCTTACATTGGGGAACAATGTAGGCAAAAGTATGTGTTAGTACAAAAATGTACTAAGTATGATAAATATGCATAAAAACATTTAAAACATGCAAAAAAGGAAATTTAATTTTAAAGCATGCAATTTGCCAAGTTTAAACATCATATATGATTTTAGAAGTAATAAGTCATAATCATGGACAATATAAGTGAACATTATCTTTAAAACCTTTAAACTCATATACAAAGCTTCGTGAGTAACCATAGCTCATTATTCATGTTCTTATTGTAGGAAGTAGCCTTAACCGACTTGAGACCATGTGAGCTATAACATGATCACATGGCGTCTCCCACACCGAAAATAGTTGTTCTACTTGTCTAAGGTAGAACCATGAACTCTTAGCTTAGGTGGATCCACTAGCTAGATAACCTATGGGGGCACATAGTTTATGGGATATTGAGATTGCTACTAGAAACCCAGACTCAACGACGTAGAAGGTTTCCATCTCATGAGACATACATAGGAAGCCTGGCTCAACTAACGTAAAAATCTTCCATCTCATTTAAATATCCAATTGGTGCTAAGCACAAATCCCACGGAGTACTTAATAAGTCTTAATTATCTCATGTCTCATTGAAGGATGTCCTTGACAACCAATCCAAGCTAGTTCATTATGATATCTCTTATTCATTGATTCATTTAGGTGAAAATAGCCTTACAACTTAAGAATCCTTTTTTTGTAAGATAACCTTTCACATCACGGTTGTAAGTGTTTCATAAGAATAACCTTTAAACAACACAATCAACATGGACACTTTACTCTCAAGTCACCTTCATAGCATTTACATAAGTTTCATAAGTTCATGCATAAACTCATACTTTGCCCTTCCAAGGTTAAAAGCTACTTTCGATCACCAAATTTAGAATTCAAGAATTAGATAGGGATTTAATCATAAACTTCATGTAATTCCAGTACTTCATGCTTTAGATCATAAAAATCCTCCTTCATAATCAACAACCCACATTATGAGATCACAATCTGGAAAACATGAGGGTTTTTATGGGTTTATAGGGATAATATCATCAAACCATTGCAATTCATCAATTCATGCATATTTATACATAATGAAACCACTAAAATAAATTATCAAAAGAACCCATGGTGAATGAAGAAAACCCTAGCTAATTGGGGAATTATACCATTTGAAATAGAGGAATTTGGGAACTCCATGGGTGAAAGGGACCCATAGATGAAAGTTATCATACCTCAAGTCCAATTGGCTACCTTTAATGGAGAATTTGGTTTCTTAAATTCAAACCCTAGTTGAATCTTCTTCTCCTTCTTCACGTTATAGAGAGAGCATATTTGAGAGGAGGTTTTGATTTTCTTTTGGGATTTTGGAAGAATGAATTAAATGGGTCTAGTTTGGGGTTAAAAAGGTTTATATATGGGGTTCTAAATGTGTGCAAAACGACATAGTATATAAGAACTAATTAATTAGGAAACGACCCGATTTCCCCTAAATATAACTACCATCAGCCACCGACCTACCGACTTACGGTCCCAGTCGAAGGTCCATAGATAGACCTATGGTCCGTCCTCATGAGCCGTGGTTGGTGGTCGGAGAGTTTTGGCCAAACCACAGACCCCTGGACCACGGGGTGTGGACCGACCTACGGTCCCGTCCATTGTCCATGTTTAGGCCCTACTGAATACCCCAACGACGAACCCAGTCGATAGGTCATGGCTCTAAACCACACACTTTCCTGGTGGACCATCATTCATGGTCACAAAGTCCTCTTTTGGGGCTCGAATCCATGGAACACACCTACGGTCCGTGGATCCACCTACGGACCATTGGTGGTCCTCATGGAAGGCCCCTACAGGTTTTGAATTTATGGTTTACTTCCAATTTTCAAATATGAAGTGTTATAATATCTCCCTTGTGGGATCATTCGTCATCGAATGAAACTCTAAACAACTTACGGAAGACAAGACCCGAGAGTAGCATCAACTCCACAAATCATGCATGAAACATCATAATAATGCACAAAACACGGGAGAAAACATCAACTCCACACAAAAAACATTCAATGCATCTCAAAGAAGTAGGAACTACATCTAAAAACCCATTATGCATGAAACAATTAAACATTTCTCATGTTCTTAGGAGGAACTACCTTTTCCAAGCTCAAAAGAGAGCTCAAAACAATCTCATGAAGTCAATATGCAATTTACTCTCAAAAAGCAGAATTAAAACATGTTCAACCATCATTTCATGAAGCATATAGGAAACTCATAATAAATGCACAACAAAATGAGGGAAGTCAAAATAATTCATTTTCTTTCAAAACATAAGATTTTATGAAGATGAATAACTTAAGGAGACCATGGAACACATAAAACATACATGACCCCATAACATAAGGCAAACCAAGAAAAGCTCATTACCTCAAGCTAGAGTATGAGTAAAAGGAAAAAGATGAGGATATCGGGACTTCATATCGGCCTCGGACTTCCAACTGGAACACTCAACTAAATCATTCCTCCACAACACTTTTATGGAAGAAACTTCCTTTTTCCTTAACTTCTTAACTTTCCGGTCCAAAATCTCAACTGGAACCTCCTCATAAGAGATACTTTTATCAACTCCCAGCCCTTCTAGGGAAATTATAGATGTCAGATCTCTAACACACTTCTTAAGCATAGAGACATGAAAAATCAGATGCACCGAAGCCAACTAATTTGGCAAGTCTAATTCATTGGTGACTTTACCAACACATCTAAAGATATTATATGGGCCTACATACCGGGGACTAAGCTTCCCTTTCTTACCAAACCACATCACCTCCTTCATAGGTGAAATTTTCATGTAAAGCCAATCATGAACAACAAACTCAAGATCCCTTCTTCTAACATCGACATATGACTTTTGGCGACTTTGAGCCATTTTTGAACCTCTCTCTAATGAACCAGACTTTCTTAATAGCTTAATAAACTAGCTTAGGACCTATCAAAGAAACTTCACCCACCTCAAAAAAAACCATAGGAGATCTACACTTCCTATCATAAAGAGCCTCAAATGGAACCATTCCAATACTCGAGTGATAGATATTATTATAGGCAAATTCAATTAATGAAAAATGCTCATCCCAATTACCCTTAATATCAATCACACAATCCCTTAACATATCTTTCAATGTTTGGATAGTACGCTCCGCTTTCCCAACAGTTTGGGGATGAAAAATTATGCTAAGCTTAACCTTGGCACCAATACCTTTTTGGTATGATTTTCAAAATTGGGAAGTGAATTGGGTACCACGGTCGAAAATGATAGCCAAAGGTACGACATGCAATTTAACCACCTTTTGCAAATACATCTTTGTGTAGTCCTCCGTTGAATATGAAACCTTGACGGGAAGGATGTAAGTCGATTTCATCATCCGATCCACTATTACCAATATAGAGTCATGTTGTCGCCGGGTGCGGGGAAAACCCACTATAAAGTCCATATTAAAGTCTTCCCACTTCCATGTAGGAATAGCAATGGCTTGGGACAAACCTCCCAGCCTTTGGTGCTCAACTTTCACTTGTTGACAATTAGGACATTTGGCCACAAATTCCGCAATATCTTTCTTCATCCTATTCCACCAATAGACTTCCCATAGATCACGGTACATCATAGTGGCTCCTGGGTGAATAGAATACCGAGATATATGGGCTTCTTCTAAAATTCATTACCTCAAGTCATCAACATTTGGAACACATAACCGACCTTTTTACCTTAGCACCCTATCTTCCCCTTGGGAGAAAGCCTCAACGGACTTCTACAGTACCACATCTTTCAATTCCATTAATAGAGGATCAAGACCTTGCTTAGCTTTCACATCCATCACAAAGTACTATTCGGAACCATTATAGACCATGACATCTCCCTTGGTTGAATCCACTAGTTGAACACATAGTCGGGCCAACCTATGAACATCACGAACAAACTCTTTCTTTTATTCATCAATTTGAGCCATACTACCCATTGTCATTCTACTAAGAGCATCTGCTACCCCATTAGCTTTACTTGGGTGATAAAGGACACTCATGTCATAATCCTTCAAGAGTTCTAGCCACCTTCTTTGGCGAAGATTCAAGTCCTTTTGACTTAACACATATTGTAGACTTTTGTGATCGGTGAAAACATCAACATGAACCCCATACAAATAATGCCTTCATATCTTTAAGGCAAACACAACCGCCGCTAACTCAAGATCATAGGTAGGACAATTCTTCTCATAGACTTTAAGTTGCCTTGAAGAATAGGCAATAACCTTACCATTTTGCATAACCACACATCCCAACCCAACTCTAAAGGCATCACAATACACCAAAAAACCATTCATAGTAAGTCTATCTTTCTACTTTTGGAAACTTTTCTCACAAGCTTCTGACCACACAAACTTACCCTTCTTTTGAGTCAAATGAGAAGAAAAGGAAGAAAATACCTCAACAAACCTTCTATAATAATCGGCCAAACCCAAAAAGCTTCTAATGTCGGAAGGAGATAGAGGTCTAGGAAAAAACTTGACCGCATTCGTCTTCTTAGGATCTACCTCAATACCCTTGCTTGACAGAATATGACCGAGGAAAGCTACGGACCTTAACAAAAATTCACACTAGGTAAACTTTGCAAAAGGTTGTAGGTCCTTATAAACTTGCAACACAATTCTCAAATGATCAACATACTCATTCTCACTCCTTAAGCAGATCAGATATTGTCTAAACATCATATTCATCAAATACATAAATGCCACCCGAGCATTAGTCAACTAGAATGACATTACTACAAACTCATAATGACCATACCGGTTTCTAACTCAATTAATGATAACCCGAATGAAGATGAATCTTTGAGAAATAACTAGCCCCTTGAAGTTGGTTAAGCAAGTCTTCTATCCTTGGAAGAGGATACTTATTGTTGATAGTCACTTTGTTCAATTGATGATAATCAATGCACATCCCAAGAGACCTATCTTTCTTTCTAACAGACAACATGGGAGCATCCCATATAGAGATACTCAGTCAGATGAAACACTAATTCAACAAGTCCTTTAGTTGCAATTTCAACTCTTTTAACTCCACTGGAGCCATTCAATAAGGAGGAATAGAGATATGTTGTGTATCAGAGAGAAGGTCAATACCAAAATCTATTTCCCGCTCAAGAGGAATACTAGGTAAATCATCGGGGAATTTTTTTTGGAATTCATTAACTATTGGAACCAACTCTAGAGTAAGGGTTTCAGAATCTACATCCTCACTCTAACAAGATTGTAAATAACCCTTTTGAGATCATCATCCTAGCTTTAAGACAAGCGACAAATTGACCTCTAGGCATAGAATTTCCCCCTTCTACTCTAAGATAGGTTCATTTGGGAATTGGAATCTAACCACCCGATTCCTACAATCTATAGAGGCATAACATACATGCAACCAATACATATCAAGAATCACATCAAATTCTAGCATATCTAGATCTATCATGTCCACCAAGGTAATTCTATGGGATAAGGAAATGGGACATCTCCTATAGACCCTCCTAATAACAACTGAATCACCAAAAGGGGTAGAGATAGCAAAATGTTCTAATAGCACTTCTGGGGGAACATCATATCTAATCGCCACATAAGGCGTCAAAAAAGATAAAGTAGCACCGGAATCTAACAAAGCATATACATCATGATGAAAAACTTGTAACATACCGGTGACTACATCAAGGGAGCTCTCTCGATCACCTCTAGATTGAAGAGCATAAAAGCAGTTTTTCTTTGGGGCACTGGAGTTTGAACCGCTTGGAGGATATTGTTTGTCCTCTCTCCCCTTAAACTTGAGCATCGGGCAATTTGTCATCTTGTGGCCACTCTTTCCACAAGCATAGCAACCATCCGTACCGGCTAGGCACTTCCCATCATGTTTCTTCCCACACTTCACACAATTGGATCTAGCCAAAGAAGAACCACCTCCATTTCCTCCTTGAGGTTTAGGCTTAGACACCATTTCCTTATTAGACTTAGGAGGAGAATTATATGAATCTTAACTGGAAAAACTTTGTTGAAATCTAGGCCGACCTTGTCCCTTGGTCTTTGCATTAGGGAAGTTTCCATCACCAGTCCTAGCTCTTTTCACCTCTCTATTCTTCTCCCTAAGTTTTGATTCCTAAATTTGTTGGGTGTACACCATAAGACGTCATATATTCATATCATGAAGGAGCATTGCCGTACGTCATTTATTTTTACCATGTCGGACACGCCCATTACAAACTTACTTATCCTAGCCCTCAAATCCTCCACCATAGTTTGAGCGTAATTGGATAATTTGGTGCACTTTTGAGCGTTCTCTCTCAAACTCATACTTCCTTGGTTAAGGTTAATGAACTCAAGGGGAAACAACCTGTCAAGAAATGCCGATTTAAACACCTCTGACTCTACGGGACCCACTCCAACTGGCCTTCGCTATTTCCACTGATCATATCATCTTTGTGCAACATCCTTCAACCGATATGCGGCTAACTCTGCCTTCTCCTCCAGAATTACCCCCATAATAGCAAGTATCTCATAATCCTCGTCGATAAACCATTGAGGGGTTCATTCTTACAAAATCCCTCACCCTTGACACCGCCGAATTCACATTAGGATGAACCAGAGCTACCACCTCTCTATTGGCTTGATTCACCAAAGCTTGAGCCAACATTTGGAAAGCCAACCTAACCTCCGAATTTGTCATATTCTTAGCCAAAGGATCTATCGGAGCTTAAGGATCTTGCGGAGGAGCTCCTTTATTCATATTGTCACCCTCCATCTTTCTAACATTCCTTCTGGTATTCATATCTTGAA
Source organism: Solanum lignicaule (assembly GCA_029582545.1). Taxonomy (NCBI): domain Eukaryota; kingdom Viridiplantae; phylum Streptophyta; class Magnoliopsida; order Solanales; family Solanaceae; genus Solanum; species Solanum lignicaule. The sequence continues at coordinate 13,114 of JAJOOF010013285.1, forward strand.
GATATAAGTCAAGGATTAGGAGATAGATCATTTTAGAGTTATACACTAAGGCACATCTTAAGAGTAATGAATAAGTGATATTTCCTAAACATCCTGTAGCCTCTAACTCATAAATGTGGCACGCTTTACACTCATGACCAAGAATTTACTTGATGTGGCTTATGAGATATCATCATATGATCATTCTAAACGTTGTGCTCTGATAAACAAGTTTTTCATGACCCAGGGGTACCCCCCAGATGTGGCAAGGCGTATAGAACCCCGAAGGACTCCATACAAGCCACTTAACTTTCATAACATAAGAAATAGAACAATAAGAGTAAAACACATTTCCAAGTCTTAAAAAGTTTTTCATAAAAGAAAGTGAAAATCTAGACACTTGTCTCATTATAGCCATCTATTACAATACTTAATGAAATTAGGCCAAGCCCATACATAAAGTCCAAAGAGAAAATACAACAAGTGGAAACTAAACAAATACTCAATCCTCGAACCATGAGGACTCACCAAGCTCGGGAAGATATCATGTCCAAGGTCTAGCCAATAGAATAGTGATGTTTGCGTAATCAAGACACAACTTACAATGCAAGTGTATATGATCGTAAAATAGTATAGTAACCCAACCAGGGGTTGGAGTCCCAAGGGAATGGACTTGAGAATTAATAGAAAAATAAAATGAAGTTCTAATTAGTCATAGCTAATAACATTATCGAATAAAAACATTGTTAAATCAAAGGGGATGACACAAGAGTGTCAATTAATGATGGGGTTTGTTAGAAGCAAAGAGCAAGACCAGTAAAAATAAAAGCAGTACTAATCAAGAAAAGTAGATTCTTGGGATGTGTTTGGAATACGGGTTAGACTAGACTATTCGGTACATGCTTTTGATAGTGAATCCATTGAATATTTGTAACTAGGCTAGACTATAGTAGGGGTAAATTCTCTTTCGAGCAACTTACCCCGAATCAAATGGGTTCCTCTCGGACACCCACTTGCCGCATGAAGAACAACATCCGCCTTAGCCCAATCACTCTTTCGAGTTGAGTGTGTGGGAGAATGACTAGGGTTCACTCTCTTGAGCTGAACCTCATGTCGACCCACTCTCACCGACAATTAATTTAGTAGTCTTAGGTTTAGGACCTCTCTGTTGAGCAAGCCAAAAACACAAAGGTGAAATCGTATTTGCAACTACAATTTCATTAAGTTCCACCACTACTACTAAATAAAATCATATTTACTCAACAAAAAAACCATCAACAAGCAAGACCCAACAAATAATCTAACCCATAATTTATACCAATATGAGTTTGCATTCAAATGGGTATGAAGATTTAAGTCTCAAAACAAGCAGAGAGTGAAGAATCCACAAGACCCAAGTCTAAACTCTTGGAGTTGAAACCCTTTTGAATCTTCAAGTTCTTCAAAACCCTCTCCAAACTTAGAACTCAAAATTATGTGTTAAAAATTTCTATATTAAAAGGTTGATATTAAGCTACAACTCTCAATGAGTATTTATAGTTATCAAAAATTTGTGCTGCAACGGATCATTCGGCGTCGTTAGTCGAGATCGCCAAGTTGCTCGGTGATCTGCCCTTCTGTAGGTTTCATCATCGTCTTGCTATATCTTTCAGCATCGTCATTTTTTAGATCATTAGGCGACATAGTACTTCTTCACGGAACTACTCGATGGCAGGCCAACAACTCCTTTTCAGTGTTTATTTGAGCTGTTCTTCCAGGGCTCAGCACGCTGGAACAAAAGGCGAGGATAAGACCTTTTGGTGACTCGCCGAATGAGTTCGGCGATTCTCAGATCTTCATTTCTTCGTTCTTTCAGCTTCCTTTGTTCTTTCTTTGCTGAGTAGTGTCCATGCTTTCCCTCAAACTCCAAATACCTGAAACTTAAGGGTTTTCATCAGATATTGAGATAAAATATGCATTTGAGGACACTAATTCTATCAAAGTATAGCCCTTAATGAGTCCAATTTGAGGACTCATCGACATCCCAACTTAAACTTTTTATTGTCCTCAAGAAAACTCAAGTTCAGCCATTCAAAAAGGGTATCTCGAACAGTGCTAGACAAGACTCAATCATGAATGCACACAATAAGACTCAATTTAGTTATGCAAAGATCAAATGTGCACTTAAATATTCAAGTTGTGACTCACCAATATCAAATAAACTCATGCTCACAATACTTTCTTCAAATGCAAGTTCAAGCTCAACCAAAGTGTTCAAATGCCCTCACACAAGGAATGATTCCATATTCACACACAATGGTTTACAATTTAAAGTTTTGGAATCAAATGCAACATTCACACTCACAAAGAAGAACACAATGCATAATTTCACCCATAAGTTTGCCCGTATTTTCCAATCAACATTTGTTTCAGCTCACTCAAGATCAAAAAGGTCTTTTCAAGGCTTGTAATGGGGCTGAGTTCAAAGGTATGGTCATTTAGGCTCAGTAACTTTTATCCTCATGAAATGTGGTACTCACAAAACTTCCTTTCCTCTTCCTTCATCATTTTTTTTAGTGCTCATAAGTCATCCTATTATTCACTTCCTATGAATTGTTTGGAAACCTCATTTTTTTTGTACTTTATTCCACAACTTTCTTTTTCATTTTCTTTCTCTTTTCTCTCTTTGTTTTTATATGGAGGGGTTCCATTTTTCTCAAAAACATGGGTAAGAGGAGACTTTCCTTGCACTTCTTGACTTGCCCTTATCTTTTCACCACACCCCCAATTTAGGCGTTTGGCCTAAGTTGGCTATTCAACTAACCACAAATTCATGAGGAATATAGGTGATGGCTAAAGAAAGGACATTGTTTTCATCAAGTTTCTTCCAAAGAAATGGAAAGCTCAAGGGGTGTTCAAAAGTGGTTCACACACTCACAAGGTAGGTCACAAAAGAGGTATATGTCAAATTGGCTCACACTTTTAGAAGTTGCCTAAGATCATATCAAGAGATAGCATCACTTAGTTGACCGGACCAATTGGGCAAATTCTAGGATCAATCATGCATAGGTCACAGGTAAGCTCATCACACTAGGCATTGACACTATAAGTCAAACAAGACTCTACACTTTCGCTAGTGTTGCAATGATCATCACAATAGACTCAATATGATATTACGCTAGTCATAACGAGATGCAAATAGTTCACATATTGTCTATGCAACTTCATTTGGTCTCATCGTAGCCGCGTATTCATATTTGTTCGATTGAGAGCACTATTCAAGTCATCAGTATTGATCTAAACCAAGACACAAATTTTGCAAAAGAACTGCCAGATTCAACACACGAGAGGTGGCAAAAAATTTCAAACATGTCAAAATCATTTTGCAATTTAAAATAAAAGGAGTCACAAGCTCAAACATCCACAGAAAGCAATATTTAACACAATTATAGCTTACCACCCAAAGACATAAACAAAACATAATTCACGAATAGCACACAAAGGTGGGTCTCACCCCACTAATAAAATAAATTTGGGGTATAGAAAACTGACCTTTTGTGCGGACTCAAAATGGTTGAAACGCTAGGCGGCAAGGTAATCCAATTCCGAGTACAAATAAACCAAAATACAATAGAAATGCAACAATATTGAAAGTTAAACTAGGTGTGAGTTTGTAATATTTGAAAATGAGAGAGAGCGTAGAAAATTGAAACTTTTAAACCTTTGGCTTGAAAAACCGTCCAGTTCTTGACCACTCAGCGACATTAGTCGTCAGCGCCGAACCATTCGGCATCACGCCGAGCAATCACCTTCCTCACTGAGTTTTACCGAATTCCCCAATTAATGCGGGGATCCAAACGGCGATACAAATCGGGGTCGTTGAGCTGATCGGCGACTCACCAATCATTTCTTTAGGACCGCAGAGTTTTACAAACCCAAAACCTAAGCTGGGTTGGATCAAACAGTGGTGTGGGTCGGTCGCCTAATACTTTGGCGACTCACCAACCGACATTTCCCTCACCAATCTCTTTCTTTCCAAATGCTTCCCACACTTCTTCCTGCACGATTAACACACCATTATTTTATCAAAGCAAGATAAAGCAATAAAGGGTTTTGAGTTGCCTCCCAAATAGCATCTTAGTTAATGTCGTGGTACGACGTAAGTTAACGCCTAGTCCTTCATATCCATGTTTCTTCTTCAATACAGAAATAGGCAAAACCAAACTAAAACTAAAGTAAGTGAACTACAATTAAGAAGAACAAAAATTTTACTAAACTAAGAATTCTCAAGTAACACCACTCCCAGGCAGCGGCGCCAATTTGATGTTTGCGTAATAAAAAAAAAACTTCCAATGCAAGTGTCTATGATCGTACGATAGTAGAGTAACCCAACCAAGGGTTGGGGTTGAGTCCCAAGGGAGTGGGCTTGAGAATTAATAGAAAAATAAAATTAAGTTCTAATTCGTCATAGCTAAAAACATTATGGAATAAAAACATTGTTAAATCAAAGGGGGTGGCATAAGAGTGTCAATTAATGATAGGGGTTTGTTACAAGTAAAGAGAAAATTTAGCAAAAATAAAAAGAGTACTAATCAATGAGAGGGAATTCTTGGGATGTGATAGGAATATGGGTTAGACTAGACTATTGGGTACATGTTTTTGATAGTAAATCCATTGAATATTTATCACTAGGCTAGACTATAATGGGGGTAAATTCTCTCTCGCGCAACTTACCCCGAATCAAATGGATTCCTCTTGGACACCCACTTGCCGCATGAAGAACAGACTCCACCTTAGTCCACTCTCTTTCTCGAGCTGAGTGTCTCGGAAAAAGACTAGAGTTCACTCTCTCGAGCTAAGTGTGTCGGAAAAGGACTAGAGTTCACTCTCTCTAGCTGAACATCATGTCAACCCACTCCCACCGGCCATCAATTTAGTAGTCTTGGTTTTACGACCTCTCTCTCGAGCATGCTGAAAATACAAAGGTGAAATCGTATTTGCCACTACAATTTCATTAAGTTCCAATACAAATACTAAACTAAATCACATTTACACAACAAATAAACCATCAACAAGCAAGACCCAACAGATAATCTGATCCATATTCATAAAATCACACCCCAAGAATTGGGGTTTTAGCTAGACATGTAAAAGAGATAGAAATTTATACCAATATGAGTTTGCATTCAAATGGGTATGAAGAATTAAGTCTCAAAACAAGAAAAGAGTGAAGAATCCACAAGACCCAAGTCCAAAATCTTAGAGTTGAAACCCTTTGAATCTTCAATGCCTTCAAAACCCTCTCCAAACTTAGAAATCAAAATTCTATGTTAAAAATTTATATATTAAAAATATGATATTAAGCTACATTTCTCAACGAGTATTTATAGTTTCTAAAAAAATGTGCTGCATCATATCATTCGGCGTCGTTAGTCGAGATCACTGATTAACTCGGTGATCTACCTTTTGGTAGGTTTCATCGCCGTCTTGCTCTATCCTTCAACATTGTCATGTTTTGGATCATTGGGCGTCATAGTACTGCTTCGTGGAATTGCTCGGTGACACATTGACTGCTTCTTTTCACTGCCGATTTGATCCATTCTTTCAGGGCTCAGCACACTGGAACAAAAGGCGAGGATAAGACATTTTGGCGACTCGTTGAATGGGTTCGGCGATCTCCGATCTTCATTTCTTCGTTCTTTCACCTTCCTTTGTTCCTCTTTTGCTAAGTAGTGTCCATGCTTTCCCTCAAACACCAAATACCTAAAACTAAATGATTTTCATCAGATATTGAGATAAAATATGCATTTGAGGACACTAATTCTATCAAAATATATCCCTAAATGAGTCCAATTGGAGGACTCATCAAATAGAAACCCTGTCTATCCGACCCTACATTGGGGAACAATGTAGGCAAAAGTATGCACTGGTACAAAAATACACTAAGTATGATAACTATGCATAAAAACATTTAAAACATGGAAAAAGGGACATTTACTTTCAAAGCATGCAATTTTCTAAGTTTAAACATCATATAATATTTAGAAGTCATAAGTCATAATCAAGGAAAACATAAGTCAACACCGTCTTGAAAACCTTTGAACTCATATACAAAGTTTCTTGAGTAACCATAGTTCATTATTCATGTTCTTATTGTGGGAAGTAGCCTTAACTGACATGAGACAATGTGAGCTATAACATGATCACCCGGTGTCTCCCACACAAAAAATGGTTGTTCTACTTGCCAAAGGTAGAACCATGAAATCTTAGCTTAGGTGGATCCACTATCTATATAACCTATGGGGGCACGTAGATTATGGGATACAGAGATTGCTACTAGAAACCCGGACTCAATTGACGTAGAAGGTTTCAATCTCATTAGACATACATGTAAAGCCCGGACTCAACTAACGTAAAAGACATCAATCTCATTTCAATATCAACTCGGTACTAAGTATAAATACCACGGAGTACTTATTAAGTCTTATTTATCTCATGTCTCATGGATCCGTCCTTGACAACGAATCCAAACTAGTTCATTAGACTACCTCTTATTCATTGATTCAATTAGGTGAGAATAAACTTTCAACCTAAGAATCCTTTCTATGTGAGAAAATCATTCACATCATTGTTGTAAGTGTTTCATGAGAATTACCTTTCAACAACCCAACAACACAATCAACATTGATACTTTACTCTCAATGCACCCTCATAGCAGTTACATAAGTTTCATAAGATCATCAATTAACTCAGACTTTGCACTTCCAAGGTTTAATGCTACTTTCAATCACCACATCTATAATTCAAGCATTAGATTTGGATTTCATCATAAACTTTATCAAATTCCATTACGTTATGCTTTAGATCATAAATATCCTCTGTCATACTCAAAAACCCGCATTAAGAGATCACAATTTGGAAAACAGTAGGGTTTTCATGGGTTCATAGGGATAACATCATAAAAGCATTTTAATTCATCAATTCATTCATATTTAGACATAATTAAAGCATTAAAATCAATAATCAATAGAACCCATGATGAATAAAGAAAGCCCTAGCTAATTGGGGAATTCTACCATTTGAAATAGAGGAATTTGGGAACTCCATCGGTGAAAGGGACCCATGGATGAAAGGTATCATACCTCAAGTCCAATTTCCTATATTCAATGGAAAATTTTGATTCTTAGCTTCAAACCCTACGTGAATCATCTTCTTCTTCTTCAAGTTCTAGAGAGAGAATATTTGAGATGAGGTTTTGATTTTCTTTAGGGAATTTAGAAGAATGACTTAAATAGGTCTAATTTGTAGTAAAAAATGCTTATATAGGGGTTCTAAATGTAGGCAAAACTACATAGTATATGAACTAATTAATTTGGAAAAGACCCTATTACCCCTAAAAATAACTGCCATCAGCGCCGACATAGCGACCTACGAACTCAGTCAACAGACTATGGATGGAGGTCCATCCATGGTGATCCGTGGTTGGTTGTTACAGAGTTTTATCCAAACCAAGGGACCCCTCGACCACGAGGCGTGGACGGACCTATGGTCCGTATGTCCCCTTCGTGGTCCATGCTTAGGTCATTACTAGGTACCTAATGAGTCCAAGATTTGGACTCATTTAGAACATTATTTTAATAGATTTAGTGTCCTCAAATGCATATTTTGTGCTAATAACTGTGTAAATCCTTGATTTTCACGTATTTGGATTGAGGAACAAAGTCTGGACACTAATGAGCAAAAAGGAACAAGGCAACTGAAACAACGAAGTAAAGAAGGCCTGATGATCGCTGTAACATCCGACAATTTAAAATGAATATGAAGAAGCTTGAAATTGGAAGTAGTCATTTTTGGAAAAAAATTCAGAATCTGGAAATTCGGCCAAGTGTGGAAATCAGTGAGTTTTTGGCCAACTTTGAGCAGTCAT
>JAJOOF010013286.1:0-23689 GCA_029582545.1 Solanum lignicaule
AACATATATTATAGAATTCCAACTAGAATTGAACACGTGTAGAGTCGAATAAAATTTCAATTTCTAACAAGATAATTGGGGAATCATTCTTAACGGCATTGAACATATATTATAGAATTCCAACTAGAATTGAACACGTGTAGAGTCGAATAAAATTTCAATTTCTAACAAGATAATTGGGGAATCATTCTTAACGGCATTGAACATATATTATAGAATTCCAACTAGAATTGAACACGTGTAGAGTCGAATAAAATTTCAATTTCTAACAAGATAATTGGGGAATCATTCTTAACGGCATTGAACATATATTATAGAATTCCAACTAGAATTGAACACGTGTAGAGTCGAATAAAATTTCAATTTCTAACAAGATAATTGGGGAATCATTCTTAACGGCATTGAACATATATTATAGAATTCCAACTAGAATTGAACACGTGTAGAGTCGAATAAAATTTCAATTTCTAACAAGATAATTGGGGAATCATTCTTAACGGCACGTCAGTCTTATTTTGAGTTTACACATAATTTAAGAAAGTGTCATTAAAATGAGTCAATGCTAAATAATGGATAACGCCAACGTACGCAGTTTCTTCCGTGTTCTAGCTAAGCTTCTTTCATGTTCTAGAGAACCTTTAAACTAGTTTACTATAAAACAATGTATTTCTCTCGTATTAAAACACCGCACACCAAGTGTTTGTGAAAATAGTTGTAATGGCTGATGACCAGCTCCATATATTTTTCTTTCCAATGATGGCGCACGGCCACATAATTCCTACTTTGGACATGGCTAAGCTGTTCGTTTCGCGTGGTGTAAAGGCAACTATTATCACCACTCCTCTGAACTTACCCATCTTCATCCAGTCGATTGAAAAAATCAAACATTTGGGGCTAGAAATTTATGTCAAAGCCATCAGATTCCCAGCAGTGGAAGCTGGTTTGCCTAAAGGATGTGAAAGAATGGATCAATTGAATTCTTATGATTTGGTCCCCAAATTCTTCAAGGCCACCACCATGCTTCAAGAACAACTAGAGCTACTACTCCATGAATGTCAACCCAACGCTCTCGTTGCTGACATGTTCTTCCCCTGGGCTACAGAATCTGCTGCCAAATTTCATATCCCAAGATTGGTATTACTACATTTCATGATTTATCATAACGCTTCCCACCCCATTGTCATCTATACTTAAAGATTAAGTTTAATTTTACAGGTATTTCATGGGATGGGCTTCTTTGCGCTTTGTGCTTCGGAGAACCTTAGGCACTACAAGCCTCAGAAGAATGTGTGTTCAGATACTGAACCTTTCGTTGTCCCGAATCTTCCTCACAAGGTAAAGCTCACAAGGATGAAATTAGCTCCGTATGATCGAGAAGAAACAGAAATGACTAAGTTTATTGAACAAGTGAAGGAATCCGAGTCAACAAGTTTTGGGGTCATTGTTAATAGCTTCTATGAGCTTGAACCAGATTATGCTGATTATTACAGAAAGGTTTTGGGTAAAAGAGCATGGCACATTGGACCCATTTTGCTCTGCAACAGAAAAAAGGAAGAAAAATTCCATAAAAGCGTCGACCACAAACAACATGAGTGCTTGCAATGGCTGGACACGAAGAAACAAAATTCAGTAATATATGTTTGTTTCGGGAGCATGTCTAACTTTACTGATTCCCAAATTGAAGAAATTGCATTAGGCCTTGAAGCTTCAGACCAAGAATTCATATGGGTAGTTAGGAAAGGCAAGATTCCAGAAGGATTCGAAGAACGAACAAAAGAAAAAGGATTAATCATAAGAGGGTGGGCACCCCAAGTGCTGATTCTTGATCACGAGGCTATAGGAGCTTTCGTGACTCATTGTGGATGGAATTCAACGCTTGAAAGCGTATCAGCAGGGGTTCCATTGGTGACTTGGCCTATGTTTGCAGAGCAATTCTTCAATGAGCAATTGATAACTAAAGTACTAAAAATTGGAGTAGCAGTTGGGGCAGAGGAATGGAGCATAGTGGTGGATACTGTGAAAAGTGAAGCAATTACAAAGGCAGTGAAGCGTGTAATGGTTGGGGAAGAATCAAAGGAAATGAGGAGGAGAGCAAAAGAAGTCAAGAAAATGGCGAACAAGGCTGTTGAAGAAGGTGGATCATCTTACAGTGATTTGAATGCACTGTTTCAAGAACTAAGAACCATTAATTTGCACATGTAAAATGGTTTTATGAATGATTTAATTTGCATATTTGGTTTGTGTTCGAAGATATCGAATGAGCTTTTGGTATCGAAACCATGTAATACTACTGAAAATTTGTTGCATGTGATGCGAGGTCAATTGAGCGAACTAACTATGAACCACACGTCCGTTATACCGCCTTTTTTTTTGTTTTATGTTTCTATATTTTTATATAATTAATTTCTTATTTTATAAGAAAATGATCTTCACTAAATAGTACAATTATTATTTCTAAAATGACCATAAAAATTGCTAACGTTCTATTTACGGTTTCTTTAGTTGAGTGTCTGAAATCAATGGACTAAGAAACTTTGTTATTTTAAGAGTGTCTAAAATATCTTATTTAATCATTTAAAGTATCATTTTATTTATATATATATGATGTAATTTTTCGACGAAAGATATTGTCGCTTAGTATAGCTCCGTCCTGGTTAGTATTGTCATTTCATCCGAAGTATTTACCGAATGAATTTTGACATTTTGCTAAGTTTTTGTCTATTCTTTGAGTTTAGTGCAATTTTTAGTGGTGTGACTTTTGGAATTTGATAGAATTTTCTTTTGTTTTTGCTTAATTTTTAAAAAAAATTAAAGGATCAAAATCGATCAAAAAAGTATTTTAAATTCGACTATAGACCAGGAGAAATAATTTTTGTCATTAACCCTACTTTAGTAAGATAAATTTTAGTCATCAGATGACATTTATTGGAGGCACGTTTATATTTGGTTGATTACCTTTCTTCTACGTATTGCTTCAATAACTCATTCTACTAATTTGTTGCCAAACTCTTCAATGAAGATTTAACAGTATTTAATTTCCATCACTCCAATCTGGTCATCCCACCTAAGGTATCTTAATTAATACTCCTTTCGTGGTTCATTTTGAACTTTGCATTTTTTTAAAATAAAAAATTAATATAAATATTTTACCACTCCTATTTTCAACGTTAAAAGTCTATAGACTATACTCCAATGCTAGCTCAATAATAGAGTACTTCTCAACTCCAAGGTGTCTTCATATCTTGCCCACTCCATTTAATTTTTACAAATTAAGAGTTCATCAAATTGACTATTATGAAGCGAAAAAGTAAATAGTGAGAGTATGTTTTCTTCTATACTATTCTTGGTATTAAATAATTACATTAAAATAGTGATAGTTAAATTTAGAGTTAAAAAATTCACTAATAATGTTAGCTTACTATTATATATCTCTAATTAAAACTTCTTAAGAATATATCAAATCAATACGAGTTAAACAATATAAAAAGATAAGGAATCGTAAACGCATGGAAAAAAGAGTTATTAACTCCAAAGTCTAGGTCAATAAATCAAATTGTATTTTATTTTTGATGAAGTGGTCACTCAAAGGTGGAGTCGGGATTAGGAGCATTTGTACTGTCCTTTTTTTACCATTGAGTCGTCAATTAATTTTGTTGGGGTTCAAAGTTAATATATATATATATATATTTAATTAATTTTCTAGTACAAATATAAAATCTACGAAAAAACTACTGAATTCAGTCGACGGACGGGCCCTACCTAGCTACACCTATGTGGTCACCACCACCTTCTCAAGTATTCCGCCAAAATCAAATGGTAATGAACAAAATGCATCTTGCCATCTTCTAGATGATTTGTAAAACGGTACATACTTCTTTATGCCGAATAATATTTGTTCACTATTAACTTGGAATAAAGATTATCACTAATAGTTGTTCACAGTTGAGTTGGATCAATGATTAAGAAGCAGTAAATGATAAGAGTCATTTTTATCAAATCACTCTTATTAAATAGTCTTTATAGCAAGTGTAAAATAGACATAACATATTAATAATTTTATAAACTAATATTATTAGACATTAGTATAGTAGACAAGTAAAAATGAACGGAGGAGTAGTATCCAATGTCTCAATCGAACTGACTCGCTCATACTTCTAAACAATGTTATCGTCTTTGAACAAAACATCCCTTCTTAAATTATTAAGGTTAATAAAAGGAAAAATTGTGTTTCAATTGACTTGTGACGGAAGGGCATATGTCACCTGTATCTGCACTTGGTCTTACTACAATGTTCTCTTCAGTAAGTTTGCATCTCAAGAAATTGGGTATCTCCACACCCTGGACCCCACTACTGCCGTTTCATTCATTGATAAGGCAAGTTATTTCGATTTAAATTTTGAAATTAAATATATCTCATGTTTGGTTATAGGTATTTGTGAAAATCGATATATGTTATAGTCATGATTTTAGTTAAAAAAAATTATACAATCAAACCGCTACGAGTAGTTTGGTTTTGCCTGTTAAATCAACCACGTGAGTGCTTACGTTACGTCTCTACTTCCAACTTGAATAACAAGTTAGTCTTATATGCAACTTCAACGAAAGTCACTAATAATTCCACGTATTATATAAAGTGACACTCATGCAATTAGAACTTAAAATAACCATACTTTCCATTTCTTTGTTTCATCATTCAAGCAGTTTCACAAATGGGTCAGCTACATTTTTTCTTCTTTCCCATGATGGCTCAAGGCCACATGATTCCTACACTTGACATGGCCAAGCTTGTTGCTTCTCGTGGTGTTAAGGCTACTATAATCACAACACCTCTCAATGAATCTGTTTTCTCTAAAGCTATTGAGAGAAACAAGCATTTGGGTATCGAAATCGATATCCGTTTGCTAAAATTCCCAGCTAAGGAGAATGATTTGCCTGAAGATTGTGAGCGTCTTGATCTTATCCCTTCTGATGACAAACTCCCAAACTTCTTAAAAGCTGCAGCTATGATGAAAGATGAATTTGAGCAGCTTATTGAAGAATGTCGCCCAAATTGTCTTGTTTCTGATATGTTCCTTCCTTGGACAACTGATAGTGCAGCCAAATTTGACATTCCGAGAATTGTTTTCCATGGCACTAGTTACTTTGCCCTTTGTGTTGTCGATAGCATCAGGCGTAATAAGCCTTTCAAGAATGTGTCATCTGATACTGAAACTTTTGTTGTACCGGATTTGCCTCATGAAATTAAGCTCACTAGAACACAATTGTCTCCGTTTGAGCAATCGGATGAAGAGACGGGTATGACTCCCATGATTAAAGCTGTTAGGGAATCGGATGCAAAGAGCTATGGAGTTATCTTCAATAGCTTTTATGAGCTTGAATCAGATTATGTTGAACATTACACTAAGGTTGTGGGTAGAAAAAACTGGGCTATTGGCCCGCTTTCGTTGTGTAACAGGGACATTGAAGATAAAGCTGAAAGAGGGAGGAAATCATCCATCGATGAACACGAGTGCTTGAAATGGCTTGATTCGAAGAAATCAAGTTCCATTGTTTATGTTTGTTTTGGAAGTACAGCAGATTTCACTACAGCACAGATGCAAGAACTTGCTATGGGACTAGAAGCTTCTGGACAGGATTTCATTTGGGTTATTAGAACAGGCAATGAAGATTGGCTGCCTGAAGGATTCGAGGAAAGAACAAAAGAAAACGGTTTAATCATAAGAGGATGGGCACCCCAAGTGCTGATTCTTGATCACGAAGCTATTGGAGCTTTCGTTACTCATTGTGGATGGAATTCGACACTGGAAGGAATATCAGCAGGGGTGCCAATGGTGACATGGCCAGTATTTGCGGAGCAATTTTGCAATGAGAAGTTGGTGACTGAGGTAATGAGAACTGGAGCTGGCGTTGGTTCGATGCAATGGAAAAGAACAGCTAGTGAAGGAGTGAAAAGGGAAGCAATAGCAAAGGCGATAAAGAGAGTAATGGCGAGTGAAGAAGCAGAGGGATTCAGAAGCAGAGCAAAAGAGTATAAGGAAATGGCAAGAGAAGCTATTGAAGAAGGAGGATCATCTTACAATGGATGGGCTACTTTGCTACAAGATATAACTTCATATACTTCCACAGGTCATTAAGTAGTGATTCAAAAAAAAAAACATGTATGTTTCTATATTATGTGTGTGTACGTTTTCTGTTTTGCTGATTCGATCATATTACCTTTTGTCACTTCTTCTAATAATAGTAATTAATGACTTCAAAAAGAATATTTCAACCCAAGATCAGTCATCTCGAAATCAACGTATCGATTATCAACATAAAACTTTCGTCACACGTCATATTATTCACAAACACGAAGATGATGTATGTACTATGGTAGTAAAACAAACTACAACTCTTCTTGACTAATTGCTCCAAAGTCGTGTAGTCAAACGACTCCAAGTAAATTGAAATTTGAAATTTGGACATATGAATAATACATAGAATAAAAATGGAATAATCACTACTAATTGATTTATTGAATATGTCTCTCCGCAATTGTTGAATACTTCCATAAGGCCAAAGACTTTTGTGAATGCTGCAAAATTATGAGACGCCAGATCTCAAGTTTAGTTGGATCCTTCATTTAAGTTTTAATTAGTCGCCCGACAATGTTTAGACTATAGTTTTCCAAAATAAATACTCTGGGTCTACCATTTTCTGTCATTCTTGTTTGACCCTATTCCCTCTACAGGTGTGATCTTTTGTTACGTAATCTTTTTTTTTTTCTTTTACCAAGTATTACACGTAATATAAATTTCATGGACTATACACACATTTGTAACTAACTATATGGTTTGTATAGTATTGAAATAAGAAAAACTCAGGGGTTGTTTGGTATGGGAGACAGAAAAAAGTTTATCTCATATATATATAAAATAGCTTATACCATCATTATAGAAGTATAAATGGGTGGGATGAATAATGCTGGAACTAACTAATACTCCTAATCAAATGGCGTTGTTCATCTTATATTCTTAAGATACTTAGAACAAAAACTTTGAAGAACTTGATAAGACACAACAAGTTTAAAGAGCATTTTCAAAACTAGAAAATTAAAACTAGTAGAGAATAGAATTAGAAACAAATTAGAAATAATATACAAAATATTTTTCTTAAAGAAGAAAATCGAGCCCACTGAATGCACAGTGTCTCCTTAAGGAAATTATCCCCCTCAAGTATCCGAGGTTAATGGAATATACCCTCTCAGGATAGAACGATCTTACTTACCGGTGTATCGGTACCTAAAATCACAGTGTTAGCGAACCACTTAACGGCAGTAAAGTACACTTAGAATACTAAATTTAGTAGTAGTAGAAGAAGTCCAGAAAAATTAGTTTAACTAAAATGAGAGGAAATCCCTCAATTTATAGAAAACAAAGGATAGTTTGAAAAAGTTCTTATTGTGCCTTACCAGAAAGGTCACAAAC
Organism: Solanum lignicaule; assembly: GCA_029582545.1. Lineage (NCBI taxonomy): Eukaryota > Viridiplantae > Streptophyta > Magnoliopsida > Solanales > Solanaceae > Solanum > Solanum lignicaule. Next base: position 7,467 of record JAJOOF010013286.1, read on the forward strand.
CTTTGGAAAAATCACAATCTTTCGGAAAGGTCACAACTTTTCATAAAAGTCACAACTTTTCATAAAAGTCACATTTTTTCATAAAAGTCACAACTCTTCATAAAAGTCGCAATTTTTCATAAAAGTCACAACTCTTCATAAAAGTCGCAACTCTTCATTTTCCATTCACACCTTTTAAAACCCAACAATCCCCCGCATGAATGGAGAATGACTCCAAGACAAAGAAACGGACAAGTATGTGTACTGTACAAGCAAGAATTAATGCATCTGGATAAGTAGGTTTCCCCTTAGACTTTCCGTAGTGAACATATGTCGGATATACTCAGTCAATCGGTAGATGCGATATCTTTGAACCGTCGAGCTTTGGTGTATACCTAGACAATCATATGTCACACAATTAACCCTTTTACCATTTATAGTTCTTACGGTTGTGTTCGTTTCAGCCATGAACACCTCTTGGTTTCATGAGTGTATAGAGAGATGGACTTTTGACAATCATCCTCTTTGAAGCGGCTTACACTTGACACTCACATAGGTGATTTCTAAACGTGTTATCGCGTAGATACACTATTTGGCCAAATCTGCCAAACTTACAAATCATTAAAAACTTTAAGTTTTATTAACTCATTAACAATCCTTAATGTTATATCCTTGTTCCTGAGCATTGTCTTCATCATGGGAATGGATTGAGTTGGTTGACAATGCTGAACCGTGAGTCATAACTTTGTTTTTCTCCTTAAATCTAGCTATTGGGATCTCCAGTCTGCTTGATAGAGTTACCGCCATGATGACTTGTCCTAAGCCGTAAATCCATTCCCTTAGATGATCTTTCAACTTTCTCTATAGTTAGGCCTTTTTGTAAGTGGATCCGACACATTATCCTTTGACTTTACATAGTCAATTGTGATAATTCCACTAGAGAGTAGTTTTCTAGCGGTATCATGTCTATGTCTTATATGACGAGACTTTCCGTTATAAATCATGCTTCATGCCCTACCTATTGCATCTTGACTATCAAAGTGTATGCATACTGATGCCAAAGGTTTGGGCCAAAAAGAATATCTATGAAGAAATTCTGGAGTCTTTCAACTTGTTCACCGGCCTTATCTAGAGCACCTAGCTCAGAGATCATTGTAGAGCTAGCGATACATGTCTTTTTTATTGGAAGATTTCCAAGAGACTGCTCCTCCACCAAGAGTAAATACATATCCACCCGTGGATTTTACTTCATTTGATCCCGATGATCCAATTTGTATCACTATATCCTTTCAATACCGTAGGATATTTGTATAATGCAAGACATAGTTTTAAGTATGTTTTAAATATCCCAAAACTCTTTTCATTGTCATCCAATGAATTTGATTGGGATTATTCGTGAATCGACTCAGTTTATTAATAGCACATGCTATATCTGATCGCGTATTCTTTCTGATATACATCATACTTCCCAATACTCTAGCATAATTCAATTGTGAGTCACTTTCACCTTCATTCTGTTGAAGTGCAAAGCTCACATTATTGGAGTTTTGACAATATTAAAATCCAAATATTTGAACTAGTCAAGTACCTTTTCAATGTAATGAGACCGTGACAATGCTAAACATCTTAGAGTTCTAAGGATTCTTATACCTAAGATCACATTAGCAACTACACGATCTTTCATATCAAAGTTGCTTTCTAGCATATGTTTAGTAGCATTTATGTCATTAGTGTCTCTACTGATGATCAACATATCACCTATATATACACAAACAATAACCATGTGATTTTAATGTAAACACATTTATCACTTCCATCATTCTTAAATTCATTTTCCAACATAGTTTGGTCAAATTTCTTATGTCATTGTTTGGGTGTTTGTTTTAGTCTATAAAGTGACTTAACAAGTTTGCACACTTTCTTTTCTTTACTAGGAACCACAAAACTCTCGGGTTGTTCCATGTAAATTTCTTCCTCCAATTCTCTATTTATGAAAATTGTTTTACCATTCATTTGATGAATTTGGAGATCATATACCGCAACTAATGCAATTAACATCCGAATGAATGTAATTCTAGTTACTGGCGAGTATGTGTCGACAAAATCAAAACTTTATTTTTTTCTATAACCTTTGACAAAAAGTCTTGCTTTGTATTTGTCAATAGTTCCATCGCCTTTCATTTTCCTTCTAAAGATTCACTTTGAACCCAAAGGTTTATTTTCTAGAAGAAAATCAATTAACTTCTAATATGGTTGCTCAAGATTGAATCAATCTCACTATTGATACCATCTTTCCAAAAGGATGAGTCTACAGAAGACACAAGAAATGTTACAAAATCATATTTGAAGGAAGTAGATGTCCTTTGACATTTACTACGCCTCTGAATCTCTTTATTAAGTACATTCTCCTTTTTTCTTTCCAAGGTCTTTTAGACCCTTCACTAGACTACTCAAGTATAATTTTACAGTCCACAGTCATAGGTCTTATTTTAATCCTTTTAGGAATAAGAACTTGGACTTTGGCTAGACACCCACACACTTTGAAATATTTCAAGTTGGATTTCCTTCCTTTTCATTTCTCATATGGAATAGATTGTGTCCTAAACAAACAATACTTTTTATTGCTTTCTTTATGAAAAGACAACTTTTTGTGGTTCCCTTTTGCTGTAAGGATAGCTTCTCCACACAAGTTTTGTGGTAAACCTGAACTTACAAGTAATGTCGCCATCATTTCCTCCAAAGTGCGATTTTTTTTCCATTCTGCAATTCCATTTGATTGAGGTGAATAGGGCAGTAGTTTGATGGATAAATCCACTTTCCAAACATATTTCTGCAAAAGGAGATTTATATTCTCCATCCCTATCATTTCTTATCTTTTTCCCAACTGATTTTCAACTTTAATATTATATTGTCTAGACATTTCTATTGCTTCATCCTTACCATTCAACAAATAGACATAGTCGTTTCTAATGCAATTGTCAATGAAAGTTATGAGATACATTTTCCCACCACGAGATGGTGTTGACTTCATATCACAAATGTCAGTGTAAATCAACTCAAAGGGATTAGAATTCCTTTCAACAGATTTATAAGAATGCTCAGCATACTTAGATTCCACACAAACTTGACTTTTTTTTATTTATTGCACTCAAAGTTAGACAAAACTTTCTAAGTTGATCAATTTTTCTTACAAGGTTTTGTAATTGACATGCCCCAAGTGTTCATGTTACAAACAGTTTCACTCAAGCGAGTTAGAACAAATAAAAATATTGAGTTTGAAAAGCTCTCCGCGAGGTAATTTTTTCTCACAAATATTTTGTTCCTCTTTCTTACAATTTTGTGTGATACAAACACTATTTAGAGTCATCACCTTGTCAAATGTCCTTTTCGGAAGGACCTTTCCATAACTTTCAATTTGATTGTTATAGAACTACCCATGAACAAAGTTTCATCGGATCCAATAAAGGCAATATAGTCCAAATGCTTCTTTTACAAAACATGATGACTATTCACCAATATTCGTGTCTATACAAATAGTCATATTTAATAGACATATCTTTTCATGAAAAATCACAACATTTTAAGTGTCACTTTTTTCATAAAAGAACTCAATCATTTTGAACAAGTATACATATAATTTGGTAGTTTCATAGTCATACCATATACTAGTAAACGAGAAACTCAACGACCACAATATCAAATATACTCCAAGAATTTTGAGGGTCTAACATAATACAAAAGTATCATCGAATTTCATATCTTGTGCTCCAAATTTAAATTAGACACTAAGTCTAATTTTATCTTTGTCATAAGCAAAGAACCCCCCACATTTTAAATATAATCTCAAAAATATTTTTCAAGTATTTGAAAATAGTTTTTCCACATTTTTTTTTCTCATGCTATCAAAGTGTCATTGGCAACATGAAACCACTTTTGAAAATATTATTCTACAAAAGAATTATAGTGCTTCAATTCCATTTGACAATTTTTACACAATGTCAAAGTTCATTCCATAGAGTCACAAAATCACAAACTCTAAGTCACTGGTATTTTTTCTCTATCACAAATAGACATACCACTTAGTATTTAAAATACTAACAATAAAGACAAAATAAAATTTGTACAATTTATTTCTATATAATTGTGAAGTTTATAGAAAATCAAAAGTACAACATTGACTTATTATGTAAGTTTTTATATTCTTCAAACCAATTGCATAATCTAATTTATCCAGAGTAGAAAACTACAAAAAAAAAATTAGTCTACAAAAATCAGACACAATCAAATTTCACATGAAGTACAAAACTACAAAAGTCTTTTTCAGTCCCCAAACAAAATTGAACATATTCATAGATTATCACATAAATATGCTTTTCTTTTCGAATAGTCTTCCAACTATAACATTTTGACATACTATTTTATCAAACCAAAATGTGCATCTCCCATTCTGCAAACTACAGAATTTTAAAGGCAACATTTTTTGCCAAGAAAAATTCATTCAAAAAACCATATGGTTTGCAGATCTTTTTCCAAAGTCATACATGATAAATATCAAAACTATTAACTTTTAGAAACTATTTTCCTCCTTAGATAAATAATAAGAAGGTTACCTGGTGTAATCTTTAACCGAAATACCACCAATTCTTCTAGTATATTCTCACTTCGACCTTACTAAACAAAGCACCGAATTCTGGAGAAGTAATGCATTAATCTTCTACTTCCATGATTTGTTCATCTTGTATTCCTAAGATACTTAGAACAAAAACTTTGAAGAACTTGATAAAAAACAACAAGTTTAAAGAGCATTTTCAAAACTAGAAAATTAAAACTAGTAGAGAAAATAAAATTAGAAACAGATTAGAAATAATATACGAAATATTTTTCTTAAGAAGAAAATCGAGCCCACTGAATGCATAGTGTCTCCTTAAAGAAATTATTCACCTCAAGTACCCGAGGTTAATGAAATATATCCTCCCAAGATAGAACGATTTTACTCACCGGTGTATCGGACCTAAAACCATAGTGTCAGCGAACCACTCAACGACAGTAAAGTACACTTAGAATACTAGATTTAGTAGTAGTAGAAGAAGTTCAGAAAAATTGTTTAACTAAAATGAGAGGAAATCCCTCAATTTATAGAAAACAAAGGATAGTGTGAAAATGTTCTTATTGTGCCTTACCAGAAAGGTCACAAACCTTTGAAAAAGTCACAATCTTTCGGAAAGGTCACAACTTTTCATAAAAGTCACAATTTTTCATAAAAGTTGCAACTCTTCATAAAAGTCGCAATTTTTCATAAAAGTCACAACTTTTCAAAAAAGCCGCAACTCTTCATTTTCCATTCACACCTTTTAAAATCCAACAAATGCATCATAAAATAATTCTATATTTTATTCCAGAATATTATCTCTCATACCAAATGACCCTTAGAGGTTTATTTACGCCGCCATAAAGTAGAAAGCATACAGTAGCCAGAATGGTCATTTTTGGATACTTAGATCCAGAAAACTGTAAGCAACAGAAACTAACAAGAGAGTTGGATCGATGTGTGTGTTCTTCATGACAATATTTTCTACTTAGAATCTACTTTGTCATGTTTTATTGTCAGCTAATGCTTGTAGCTCTTGATCCATAGCAGCAGTCCATTCAGGATGATGTATAGCCTCTTCATAAGACTCGGGTTCCCTGATGGTGGATATATTGCATACAACTTTGAGATAGGGATCAGATAAGTTGTCATACGACATAAAGTTGGACATGGGATACTGACAAGAATTGAATCCCTGAACAGATTTGTGAACAAAATCATGCAACCATGTGGGAGGTTTCACCACTCTGCTGGACCTTCTAGGAGCACTAATATCTGGCTGATGATCGTGAGTAACATCTTCTGTAATTAAAGGAGCAGGTGATTGAGAGACATCCAAATGAGAGTGATCCAGAGGCACCTCGGCAGACTCACTACTGAGTACCTCTGCGTGTACACCACTGACCTCTGCAGGCTCACCCCTGACCACCACAAATGGATCTGAATCCATCACATACTCACCAGATTGGGGCATCCTGGGAGGATTAAAATGCAGGGAAAGACTAGAAGAGAATGGAAATATACCTTCCTCAAAATGTACATCTCTACTGATAAAGAATGACCTGGTAATTAGATCAAAAAGTATGTACCCCTTTTGGGTAGTGGAATAACCCATGTGAATTGATTTAACTGCTCTCACGCCAAACTTATCTCGTATAGGAGAATTAACGGTGGCATAACACAAACAACCCAACACGCGAAGATGTTGTAAATTAGGTTTCCTTCCCAGGAAAACCTCAAGAGGAGACTTCCCTCCTAGTGCACTAGTAGGAATTCTGTTGATGAGATACACAGCACTTTGAACACACTTGCCCCAAAACCTGAGTGGAATAAAACCTTGGAACATTATTGATCTAGCTACCTCTAGAATTTGCCTATGTTTTCTTTCCACCACACCATTTTGTTGAGGTGTGTAAGGACAAGAGCTTTGATGAACAATACCTGTATCACTGAACAAAACTGTGCAAGCAGAATTGAAAAATTCAGTCTCATTATCACTTCTGAAAACTTTGACAGTAGTCTCAAATTGATTCTTAACAAGCTGTAGAAAATCTTTTAATACAAGAGGAACATCACTTTTGAACTTCAACAAGTAAATCCAAACCATTCGGGTGTGATCATCCACTAAGGTAAGGAAGAATCTGTGCCCATTACATGTAGGTACCTTATAAGGTCCCCATACATCTCCATGAACTAAATCAAACATTTTATTTGCTCTACTAGTACTATGAGGAAAAGGAATCCTAGTCTGTTTAGCTAGAGGACAGATGTGGCAAACAACATGCTTGGATCTCTTAGTCAGCTGCATTTGAGCCAAGACTCTATGTGGAACATGGCCTAACCTCTTGTGCCATATGTCAGTATCCAGAACTGTACTGCAAGCTACCATTGAATGTTGAAACCCAGACTGCAAGTGATATAGGCCATTTAGCATCCTACCAGTCCCCTTCACCTGCCCAGTGTGAAGGTCCTGCATTAAGCAGAAATCGGGATAGAACTTCAACACACAATTTAGCTCTCTAGTTAGCTTGGCTACAGATAATAAATTCAGTTTAAAACCTGGAACACATAGTACATTTTTTATCATACCCTGGTCTAGCCTACAACTACCAACATGCAGTATAGGGAGTTTGCTTCCATCAGGTAAATGTACACTTCCAGTTTCATTACAACCATTAATCTCAGACAACAAGCTAGGATGACAAACCATGTGATTAGTTGCTCCTGTGTCTACTATCCAATCATGTACAACTTTCTCCCCCTCTAAAGTAGAAGAAGTACCTGTCATGTTAGCTGATGGTGAAAGGGCATGAGTATTTTTAGGAAACATCCTTTGAACCTGTGCATATTGATCAGGAGATAAAGAAACAGTGATGTTCGCATTAGTTTCCATTTCAGGCTGCTGATCCTTTCCTCGACCAGTTCCCAGAGACTCCTCACCATGAGGTCTTGGGCCATATGAGTTCCCAAATTGATTTCCACCTATCGAGTTGCCTTGAATCCCTGCATATCCATAGCAAGGAGATTGAGGCTCATTAATGTGCAGATATGGAGTCCAATATCCAGCCTGAGTACCCTGTGAACATCCAGCCTGAGTACCCTGTGAACATCCACCCTGAGTACCTTGTGAATAAGACTGATGCGCTCCTGTTGTAGCATACAGAGCATTATTAGCCAGGGGCTTTCTCTTCCCCTTAAAATTATCCGGATATCCTATGAGTTGATAACAATTTGCAGTTGTATGACCATACATCTTGCAATGAGCACATTGATCATTCCAGTTTCTCTTAGGCTTCTGAAAGTTACAGTTAGGTGTTGATCCTCGAAATTGACCTGTACCATTTATATTGCCAGAAGAACTAGATGAATCTGATCCACGTGCACTCCAAAAAGCAGCAATATCATTACCTTCTCCAATGCCATGTCTTCCTGAATCGCTAACGAATCGATGACTTTCTTCCTCTATAATCATTGCATAACACTGATTTAGACTAGGTTCAGTTGTCTTCATGAGGATCTGTCGTTTAGACTGTGTATATGTATCATTTAAGCCACTTAGAAACTGTAACAATTTTTGTTGTTGCAGGTGAGCGGTGTACTCCTTATACCTATCACATCCACAATTAGGAAAAGGGACGATTGCGTCGTATTCAGCCCAAAGTTCCTTCAATTTGGTGAAGTAAGTTGATACAGTGTCTGTCCCCTGCGAAATCATAGCAATATCTCTGTGCAATTGAAAAATTCGTACTCGATTAACTTTATCAAACCTCTCTTGCAGATCTTCCCAAACTGTGTGGGCATCAGTATAATCACTACCCCTCTCAATGAATCGGTTTTCTCCGATTCTATCGAAAGAAACAAGCAGTTGGGTATCGAAATTGACATCCGTTTGATAACATTTCAAGCTGTGGAGAATGATTTGCCTGAAGGATGTGAACGCCTCGATCTCGTTCCTTCCCCTGAATTGTTCAAAAACTTCTTCAAAGCTACAGCTATGATGCAAGAACCATTTGAGAATCTTGTTAAAGAGTGTCGTCCCGATTGTATTGTTTCAGATATGTTATTCCCTTGGAGTACTGATTCTGCTACCAAATTCAACATTCCAAGAATTGTTTTCCATGGCACAGGTTTCTTTGCTCTCTGTGTTGCGGAAAGCATCAAACGTAATAAGCCTTTCAAGAATGTGTCATCTGATTCTGAAACTTTTGTTGTACGGAATTTGCCTCATCAAATCAGGCTGACCACAACGCAGTTGTCTCCGTTTGATCTAGAAGAGGAAGAGGCAATTATATTCCAGATATTTCATGAAGTCAGGGAGGCGGATTTGAAAAGCTATGGAGTTATCTTCAACAGTTTCTACAAACTTGAACCAGGTTATTTTGAACATTATACCAGAGTTCAAGATAATAAATCATGGGCTATTGGGCCACTTTCACTGTGCAACAGGGACATTGAAGATAAAGCAGAAAGAGGGAAGAAATCCTCTATCGATAAACACGAGTGCTTGAAATGGCTTGATTTGAAGAAATCAAGTTCTATTGTTTACATCTGTTTTGGAAGCGGAGTAAAATTCACTGGATCACAAATTCAAGAACTTGCAATGGGAATTGAAGATTCTGGACAAGAATTCATTTGGGTTATCAGAGAAAGAAAATTCAAACAAGAAAACGAAGACTCGTGTCTACCTGAAGGATTCGAGAAAAGAATGAAAGAACAAGGAATAATCATAAGAGGATGGGCACCCCAAGTGTTGATTCTTGATCACGAAGGTGTAGGAGCATTCGTGACTCATTGTGGATGGAATTCGACCCTGGAAGGAATATCAGCAGGGGTGCCATTGGTGACATGGCCTCTGTTTGCTGAACAATTTTTGAATGAGAAGTTGGTGACTGATGTTTTGAAAATTGGGGTTGGGGTTGGTTCAGTAAAATGGGAGTTAGTAGCAAGTGAAGGAGTGAAAAGAGAAGAAATAAGCAAAGCAATAAAGAGAGTAATGGTGAGTGAAGAAGCAGAGGGATTCAAAAACAGAGCAAAAGAGTATAAGGAAATAGCAAAACAAGCTATTGAAGAAGGAGGATCATCTTACAATGGATTGACTAACTTGCTGCAAGATGCAAGTATGTATGGTACTAAAATTGATTAGATATATTTAAATTAGAGTCTGATTTCTAGTACTCGATTCACATGGAAATGTCCTTTTATTTTTGTTATGTTTTATTTAAAAACATGCACTTTTTCGTTTTCATTTAAATATTAATAATGACATCGTATGTGGATGAATCATTAAGGTAAATAATATCATTGTTTAGTCAACATGATATAGAATCATCAAAATTGACGAGACAGAGTTACTCTGAATGGTAAGCATTTCTCACTTTGTATTCTTCAGCAATCATCAAAATTGACGAGATGGAGTTACTCTGAATGGTAAGTATTTCTCACTTTTGTCTTCTTCATCAATCATCAAAATTAACAAGACGGAGTTACTCTGAATCGTCATTGTATACTTCATGTATAGTTAGTGTGTATTTCATGTATAGTTAAGCTACATTATGTTTTTTAGTGTATCATAATATATAGTCAGTGTATAGTTAATGTATATGTAAGCTATATCGTATAGTCATTGTATACTTTCAATGAATTTGGCAAACTATATCGTATAGTCGGTTTATATTTACTATGATTTTTGGCTATTTTTATGTAAATAAAACATGATTATATTTATTGTAGACTAATTACTTTATTGTATATATTTGAAAATAATCCCAATTATTTTAGGCGAACAACCCAATGAGTTAAAGCCCACCCATTTTCCTGCTATTTCGCTTCCGCGTAAGCCCAAAAGATATTTTTTCTCATTTTTGGGCCGAAGTAGCTGTGGGCCTGTGGCCTTTGGGCTACATCAATGAATGATCCATTAGCTTCAAACTTTTAAAAGTTCTTACATTCACTATTTTTTAGCTTAGTTCCACCGATTTTCTTGTCTAATCAGATAGAGATTGATTAACTTTCTAAAGTAAAAAATTTAAAAACTTGTTTGTAAATAGTATAGTGATCAGTCATTTTATTAGATTTCGGATAACTATAATACATTTTGAGAATCTTAGTGAAAATATATATTTGACCCTTGGAAATTAAAGTAGAAGTAGACTAAAATGATTGGAAATAAATAGTTAAATTAATTTAATTTAAAGATTTGAGTTAAATATGTTAGTAGGGATATCACGCTCAACACATGCAACGTCAAATCAAAGTAGTAGACTTTGCTTAAAATAATAAAACTATGTCAATAAATAAAATAATCGAAAGATCAAAATAACTCAAAGTCAAATACATTTTTTTTCTTTACAAAAATAAATTGATGTCATTAAATTCACATTAAAAATGTTAGATTAAAATTTTCTCCAACTTAGCAATTTAAATATGTGCCCTAAACTCGTGACTTCTGAGACTAGTCTGACGTCATGTGGAGTATCACTTAATTTTTTATTGTTTTTTAATAATAAATTGATGTCCTTATTAGTTACAACTTAAAATGTCAAATTAAAAATCACCACAAATTAGTAATTTAAATAGTAATCAGGTTGTTTTCCTTTCTTCCACATGTATTACCCTCTTTTAATAATCCCTTTCTTCATTTGTTTTGTACCTTTGATTTTTTATTGTTATACATTTGTATTGTCATACGTCGAATTTTTTTCTATTTGAGCCAAGAATTTATCAAAAATATATTCTCTACCTCACCAAAAATAAAAAAATCAGTGCATAGTCTATTCTCTCAAAATTCGATTACATGATTCATGAGTCATGACTGGATTATATTGTTGTTGTGTTGTTAAGTATGTGTGTCCTTAACTTGTGACTTCTTAGACTAGTTACGTTTGATGTCATGTAGAGTATCATTTAATTATATTTTCTGGTCAGAAATCTAATAAATATGATGTAATATTTTTTCCCCTGAATTTTCTTCTTTTTAATGTGAAAATAAATCATCTTCATGAATCATGATGTACTCATAGAATTCCAATATTGGAGACAAACGATTGTCAACGGGCGTCAAGATTATTCGTTTTCAATAGTTTATACTTATACAAATTTATCATAATTCATGTAACACTATTTTATTATTAGTCGTTTTCTTTATATAATTTTTTTTGATTTTTTTTATATTCAGTCAAATAATCTCACGTAAATTCTAAAAATGAATTCACTTTCGAGTGCATAATGACTCAGTGACACCTATCTTGATTAGGAAACTTTTTACTTTTCCCCCTTGGGCATGAAATAGTACTAGTATGAAGAATACAGATCAAATATTGGTGCAAAGCACCATTTATGTTTTTTTATAATATAAGTGAAGTATTTTATTAATAGTAATAAATTGAGAGAGGCAATGTACAGGTCATGCAATAAATATAGTTATTAGAAAATAAATGTATCTCTTATCCCCCTATGTTCGTCAGTAAGTACTCTTTATTAATATAAACAAAACTTTAATTAATTTTGAACTCATATAATTCATTGTATGTTCTTGAGATTTTTTTAATACTCTTACAATATTTCCTTTTAAAATAGAACAAAATTTACCATTTAATTATGTGTTTGTGTTATGAAATTCAGTAAATATCTATAATATTACATTTAAAATTCAATTATTATTACTTAAAAAAATATATAAAGTTAAAATTCTAACTCTATGTCGATATTTTCAATTCTATAAGTTAGTGTAGATTTTTTTCCATATAAACCTAATAAAATCTTCATTTTCCTCCAATAGAGGACAACAATATACTCCTAATATAAATGAGTTTCCTATTTTTATATAACAAAAAAAAAACCAACGATATATTCTCAAATTATTTTGTACAGTTTAGTTTGACGTAAGACTGGTACATTCGATAATTGTGGGTGGTTGATAACGCCATGGCCCATGAGGAGGCTGTGTTTGATGACTCAAGAAACAATAGTGCTATTAAAAGAATGGGGAATTCAAATACGCATTTGAATATGTGATTTGAAAGTATGAGTTTAAATCAGCTATTGAACACTTGAGTTGAAGGTCTTTCGAAAATAGTTTATTTGCTTTCACAAAATGGTGACAATGATTGTGTACATTCTATCCTCCCCATACCTCATTTAGTGGGATTTCACAAATATGTTATTTGAGATCATGATTTTAAATTTGTAAATTCTCCAAAAAAAAAAAAAATTGGATTTGAGATTCCAATTAATTGTGATTTCATTCTTTTTAAATGTAAAACTTGACTCATAAGTTTATATTTTTATAAAAATTATTTCATTATTTTAAATTTTGGAAAGAAAAAAAACTTATGATCCGGGTGAAGAGCTTGTTTGTACCAAACGAAAGGATTATATTGAAAAAAACTAGTTACTACTACAATTGTTAACTAATAAATCTTTATTTACAAAATTATGTGTATTTAAAAGTTTGTAACGATAAATATTTATTTATAAAAGGAACATGAAGATATATGATTTATCAATACATCGCCTTAGAATATTTCGATGTCTTATTTATGAATTATGAGTTGCTTATTTGGTAAGATTATATAAATTTCAAAAAAAAATTATGATAATTCTCATAATTTTTGAGATTTTCATGTTTATGATTAAAAAATAAAATATAACTTATGAAATCTAAATTGCATATCTAGTCAAAAAATTTAATTTCAAATTAATCTGATTTCAAATCATATCCAAATTAAATGAGACCAAGTTACCATATATTATAACAAGTGCAAACTATGTAATTTTCTCAAGCAATTTGACAAGAAAAGTGTAAATCCGAGGGGAATTTTTTTTAATTAATAAACACATTTGATTTTTAAAAAATCATCATACAGAATCTGAACTTCCTCTCTGACCCATACATGATACATGAGAGTACAACCAAAGAGGAATATAAAATATTTTATTATAATAATTATTTCATGCAATTTCCTCCTTGACTAATACATTCTGAATTATTGCACGGGTGTGTTTGGAATGGAAAATGTTTTCCATACTGGGACGGTGAATGAAAAAAAATCAAATAAATAAATATATATATTAATACTAATATCAACAAATTACATAGTATTTTGATGAAACTTTGGATAAAAGAGAATGTAGAGATTCACAATAACATATATATAGATTATTATAGTTGAATCAAGTGATAAAAAATTAAAAGTTAAAATATGTGCAAGGAAAATGAGATTTATGTCATTTTGCTAAATTTTATGAAATCGATTTCTTTTTTTCCCTAGAAAATGATTTCCGTCGTTTCAACTTTCAAGTATCATTAAATTACTTTCTTTTTTTTTTTTGGAAAACATTCTCCTAGAAAACACACCAATATACTCCCTCTGTCCTTAATTATTTGTCCACTTTTGAATTGACACACCTATTAAAAAAAAATTGACATAATGAGTTTACCATTTTACCCCTATTAATTATGAATTGGATGAATTAAAAACTTAAGATTTTCAAAAAGTTCTACTTTTTTCAAAGTAATTAATTGAGGGTATAATAGGTAAAAAAAAAAAATTGACCTAGAGGGAGTAATATATTTTTGTTATTGTTTGCGACTTTGCGCTTTATTAATGGTTTTTATATGTTTCCAAATTTTATACGTGTTTAAATACTTAAGGATGATTAAATTTAAATGGTTTCATCACTAAAAAATATGAAGTTTATCAGCAATCTCCAGTTAATTTGGTGCTAAAAAGTTTCTAGTTAATTGATTTTTTGTATAATCTTATCCGAAACAAAATGAATTTAACAAAAAAATTGATGTTTAAAAAAATTTGATGTTTCATCATATTGAAAAGGGGACTAATTTAAATACGTACTATATTCAGCACACCTAAAAAGAAATAGGATATTCTCGAAATATTTTTTATTTTTGAAATTAACATTTTGTACACTAGGACAAGTAGTATAATGGGATTACACACAGAGCGGTGTGCATTATTATGTTTAAGGCTTAAGCCTTTAAACAAGAATGATTAAAGTAGTAATCAATATAGGCTTGATTAACGTTGTGTTTGGGAAAAGTTTTTTTTCTAATTAATTAATCAAAAGAAGATGGTTGGAAAATATTAATTTTATAAAAGTTGTTTCTTTATGGCAAGACACTTCTTATGGTCTTCCCACTAATTTGATTACCTTTGGTACTTTGCCTTAAAAAAAGCAGAGATTCCTCATCATTATTTGTTTGAAAGTAGGATTTCACCATTAAAACGATTCCAAGATTGTGATGGAATATATTTTTTTTATTCTATTATTATAGAGCAATTTTTTTTTGAATGTGTTTTACGTTGTGCAAATATAAACTATTCAAAATCCAAAATTGAGACATAGGACACAAGGTGGGGAAAAAAGGATTTCAAATCAAGTCATAGCTAAAAGCCAAGTTTGTGGTCTTATTTACATTATATTTTTATATTATATAAAATAAAGTAAGTTATGGAGAAAAAGATAGCAATAATAGGAAGCATGCATTCTGGTACAATCTTTTCTTCTCATTTCATCCTATAATTTTTTTTTTAATTGTTATGCTTTCTATATGGTTTTCTTCTTTTGTTACTTAAGTTTCGAAAATAGTTTTCATACTTCTATTAGATACTGATAAGATCTATGTATATTCTACTCTCCTAGATTATTTATAATAAAATTTCACTTAAAATTGTTTATCAATATATATATTTTGGAGGAAAACCTTCTGAGGTCTCACCTTATATTTGAGTTTAAAAGTTTATAAACACAACCAAATTTGCATAAATTTCTTTTCCGTCATTTGAGGAAAATACAAAAATTTGAATCAAGATTTTTCCACAAAAATCACTTCACTTTGAATATATTAATACAAAAATTAAACCACACAATCTAAAAATACTACTCAAATTAAACTAATTCAATAATAGTCCTTTTCCTCAAAAAGAGGAATGAAATTTGCTTGCTATATATCCAAAAGATTTGATTTGATTAAAAAAGTTAGAAGTCAAGCACATAATAATTATAGCAACAAACATGGCATGAAAATTGAAAATGAGTACTCTCCGTCCAATAATAATTGTTTATCTTATAAAATTAATGGATAATTTTACATTTAGTTTCTAATTTACTCTTATCATTAATTATAGTTATTTCCTCATTACATTTTTTCAAGACATTAAATTTATTATAGTCAAAATGTGATATAAAAAAAATTACTCTTCTATTTATAATTTAAAAATTGTTCAAAGTAACAAATATTATTGAACTGAGGGAGTAATAATAAAGCTTATCCAGTGGTCACAATAGCACATGTAATTGGATTAAGAAAAAAACAGCAAATTAAAGAGTAAACACAACGACCAAAAATGCAATTAGGCGTTAAGTGCGGAGCGGTATGTTGTCACTTCTCTAACAACTAGATATAGGACCCCGTGCCAGCACGGGGCCCAAATATATATATTTTTTTATTTTAATTTATGTCATATTATGAAATTTGAGAAGTTATTGAAATTTTTATCTGATTTTAAAAATATTTTAAATTTTTAGCTATTGTGATTTGTAGTACTTTTTTTTAACATAATTTAGAAAAAAATATTTATTACTCTGTTTGTTCTAATTTATGTGGCACACGCAGAATTTTAAATATTAAGCATTT
>JAJOOF010013287.1:0-26355 GCA_029582545.1 Solanum lignicaule
TGATTATGCTTATCGCTTATAGTCATTTTTTTTGCTTCCGCGACCAAGGATGTGTAATGATACGCTATGAGGCTTGTTTGGGGTTCCTTCGGGTTCCCCATTCGCCGGTCACGTCTAGGCCCTAGGCTTGGGTCGTGACAAATGTATCGCGGACTTAGCTTACCTTTCTTGCCGAATCTCATCACCCATTTCATGGGTGATACCTTAAGAAGAACATTTTCACCGGTTTGAAATGCCATGTCTCTTATCTTATGATCCGCATACTTCTTTGTCTACTCTGGGCTGCTAGAAGCTTAGCTTGAGTACTCCTCACCTTATCTTGAGCATCCTTCACTAAATCAACCCCCAAAGGTTTCACATCTCCAGCCTCGAACCATCTTATGGGTGATCTACATCCCCTCCATAGAGTGCCTCAAATGGTGCTATATCAATGCTGACGTGATAACTATTATTATAAGAGAATTCACACAAAGGTAAGAACTTATCCCAATTCCCTCTAAAATCAATCACACATGCCCTCAACATGTCTTCTAACACTTGAATAGTCCTCTCTGATTGCCCGTCTGTCTGTGGATGGAAGGCTGTACTAAAAGTGAGTTGTGTGCCCAATTCATCATGTAATTTCCTTCAAAACTTGGATGTGAATTGGGTACCACGGTCTGAGATGATAGAGAGAAGCACCCCATGCAACCTCACTATCTCTTTCACGTAAACTTTAGCCAATTGTTCAACATTATAATCTATTCCTACCGAAATAAAATAAGGTGACGTGGTCAATCTATCAACCACTACCCAAATAGAATCAAACTTTCCCAAAGTTTTGGGAAGACCAACCACAAAATCCATGGCTATTCTTTCCCACTTCTGTTCCGGAATTGGCATTCTTTGAAGCAAACCTGTAGGCCTTTGATGTTCATACTTCACTTGTTGACAATTTGGACATTTCGCCACAAACTCCGATATATCCTTCTTCATGCCCGTCCACCAATAAATTCGCTTCAAATCTCGATACATCATGGTCACACCCGGATGAATAGAATATCGCGAACCATGAGACTTTGCCAAAAATTTCTCAATCACGTCATCTACTCTAAGAACACATATTCTCCCTTTAAAATTAAGCAAACCATCCGCATCAAGAGTGGTCTCTTGTGCCTTACCATTCACAGTCTTTTTTCTAAGTTCCTCCAAATTCTCATCCTCAAATTATTTGGCCTTGATCTCCTCAATGAATGTGACCCTTACTTCAATACTATCTAACACCCCACCTCTTTCTGAGATGCCGAACTTCATGAATTTAGACTCCAAGGTCTGAATTTCCTTAGCCAAAGGTCGCTTGGTTACACTCAAGCAAGCTAAACTACCCATACTCACCGCTTTTTGACTCTAAGCGTCTGCCACCACATTAGCTTACCCGGATGGTATTGAATGGTGACATCATAGTATTTAAGTAACTCCATCCACCTTCCCTGTCTCAAATTCAGATCCTTTTGAGTGAACACATGCTGCAAACTATGATGATCAGTAAATACCTCACATTTAACACCATAGAGGTAATGTCTCCAGATCTTAAGAGCAAACACTACCTCTGACAACTCTAAATCATGTGTTGGATGATTCCTCTCATGCACCTTCAATTGACGCGAGGCATAAGCTATAACATTCTTATCTTGCATCAACACAGCACCCAAACCAGAATGTGAAGCATCACAATAAATAATTAAATCTTTACCTTCACCGGTAATGCTAGAATATGTGCGGTGGTCAAAAGAGTTTTGAGCTTTTGGAAGCTCTCCTCACATTTTTCAGTCCATTCAAATGATATCTCCTTTTTGGTCAAATTAGTCAAGTGAGTGGCAATAGAAGCAAAATTCTTCACAAATCGACGATAATAGCTAGCGAGACCCACAAAACTCCTAACTTAAGTCACAGAACTTGGTCGAACCCAATTCTTAACCGCCTCAATCTTTTGAGGATCTACCATTACGCCTTCCTTTGAAACTACATGCCCCAAAAATGCAACCGATTTCAACCAGAAGTCACACTTAGAAAATTTAGCATATAGCTTTTGCTTCCGAAGAACACCCAAAACTCTACGAAGATGGTCGGCATGCTCTTCCTCACTTTTCAAATAAACCAAAATATCATCAATGAAAACTATGACGAAAGAATCAAGAAATGGCTTGAATACCCCATTCATTAAACTCATAAAAGTTGCAGGCGCATTGGTCAAACCAAAAGACATAACCAAAAACTCATAGTGCCCATAGCGAGTTTTAAACGCCGTCTTGGGCATATCCTCAGGCCTAATTTTTAATTGATGGTAGTCAGACCTTAGATCAATCTTAGAGAAAACCGATGCACCTTGCAATTGGTCAAAAAGATCATCTATTAGAGGCAATGGGTACTTATTTTGAATAGTGACCCTATTCAATTGCCGATAATCTATACACATTCTCATACTACCATCTCTTTTTCTTAACAAACAAGACTGGAGCACCCCATGGGGAAGCACTAGGACAAATAAATAATTTATCACGAAGTTCTTAGATTTGAGCCTTACGCTCTCTTAATTCTGCCGGAGCCATGCGATATGGAGGGATAGAATATTCGAAACAAGTATCCTCTTCCTCGAATAGATGATCTTTTTGACCAATTGCAAGGGGCGTCAGTTTTCTCTAAGATTGATCTAAGGTCTGGCTACCATCAGTTGAAAATTTGGCCTGAGGATGTGCCCAAGACGACGTTTAGGACTCGTTATGGGCACTATGAGTTTTGGTTATGTCTTTAGGTTTGACCAATGCGCCTGCAACTTTCATGAGTTTGATGAATGGGGTTTTCAAACCATTTCATGATTCTTTCGTTATAGTCTTTATTGATGATATTTTGGTCTATTCGAAAATTTAGGAAGAGCATGCCGACCATCTTTGAATTGTTTTGGGTGTTCTTGGGAAACAAAGGTTGTATCCTAAATTTTCTAAGTGTGAATTTTGGTTGACTTCGATTGCATTTTTGGGACATGTAGTTTCAAAAGAAGGGGTAATGGTAGATCCTCAAAAGATTGAGGCGGTTAAGAATTGGGTTCGACCAAGTTCTGTGACTAAAGTTAGGAGTTTTGTGGGGCTCGCTAGTTATTATAGTCGATTGGTGAAGAACTTTGCTTCTATTGCCACTCACTTGACTAATTTGACCAAAAAGGAGATACCATTTGAATGGACTAAAAAATGTGAGGAGAGCTTTTAAAAGCTCAAGACTCTCTTGACCATCGCGCCTATTCTAGCATTACCTGTTGAAGGTAAAGATTATAATGTTTATTGTGATGCTTCACATTCTGGTTTGGGTGCTGTGTTGATGTAGGATAAGAATGTTATAGCTTATGCCTCGCGTAAATTGAATGTACATGAGAGGAATTATCCAACACATGATTTGGAGTTGGCAGCGGTAGTGTTTGCTCTTAAGATCTGGCAGCAATACCTCTATGGTGTTAAGTGTGAAGTATTTACTGATCATCGTAGTTTGCAACATGTGTTCACTCAAAAGGATCTGAATCTGAGACAAAGAAGGTGGATGGAGTTACTCAAGGAATATGATGTGACCATTCAATACCATCCGGGCAAGGCTAATGTGGTGGCAGACGCTTTGAGTCGAAAAACGGTGAGTATGGGTAGTTTAGCTTGCTTGAGTGTATCCAAACGACCTTTGGCTAAGGAAATTCAGACCTTTGAATCTAAGTTCATGTAGTTGGGCATCTCAGAAAGAGGTGGGGTGTTAGCTAGCATTGAAGCGAGGGCCACATTCATTGAGCACATCAAGGCCAAACAATTTGAAGATGAAAATTTGGAGGAACTTTGAAAGAAGACTGCGATTAGTAAGGCACAGGAGACCATTATTGATGCGGAAGGTGTACTTAGTTTCAAAGGAAGAATTTGTGTTCCCCGAGTTGATGATTTGATTCAAAAGTTGTTGATAGAGTCTCATGGGTCGCGATATTCTATTCATCCGGGTGTGACCAAGATCTATCGAGATTTGAAGCGAATTTATTGGTGGCCGGGCATGAAGAAGGATATAGCGGAGTTTGTGGCTAAATGTCAGAATTGTCAACAAGTGAAGTATCAACATCAAAGGCTTGCAGGTTTGCTTCAAAGAATGCCAATTCCGAAATGGAAGTGGGAAATGATAGCCATGGATTTTTTGGTAGGTCATCCCAAGACTTTGGGGAAGATTGATTCTATTTGGATAGTGGTTGATAGGTTGACTAAGTCAGCCCATTTTATTCCGGTAAGAACATATTATAATGTTGAACAATTGGCTAAGGTGTATGTGAAAGAGATAGTGTGTTTCATGGGGTGCCCCTCTCTACCATCTCATACCATGGTACCCAATTCACATCCAAGTGTTGGAGGAAATTACATGATGAATTGGGTACCCAACTCACTTTTAGTACAACCTTCATCCACAGACTGACGGGCAGTCAAAAAGGACTATTCAAGTATTAGAAGCCATGTTGAGGGCATGTGTGCTTGATTTTGGAGGGCATCGGGATAATTTCATACCTTTGTGTGAGTTCTCCTATAATAATAGTTATCACTCCAGCATTGATATGACACCATTTGAGGCATTATACGGGAGGGGTTGTAGATCACCCATAGGATGGTTTGAGGCTGGAGATGTGAAACCTTTGGGGGTTGATTTAGTGGAGGATGCTTAAGATAAGGTGAGGAGTATTCAAGCTAAGAGTTTAGCAGCCCAGAGTAGACAAAAGAAGTATGCGGATCATAAGGTAAGAGACATGGCATTTCAAACCGGTGAAAATGTTCTTCTTAAGTTATCACCCATGAAAGGGGTGATGAGATTCGGCAAGAAGAGTAAGCTAAGCCCGCGAAACATTAGTCCCTTTGAGGTTCTTGAATGTGTAGGACCGGTAACGTATCGATTGGCTTTACCTCCTAATTTATCGGGAGTTCATCCGGTATTTTATGTGTCCATGACGATGAGATACCATGGTGATGGGGATTACATCATTAAGTGGGACTTAATTGTGTTAGACAAAGACCTCCAATATGAGGAGGAACCGATTGCAATTTTTGATCGTGATGTGCGTAAGTTGAAGACCAAGAAGATTAAGTCTGTGAAAGTTCAATGGAATCATCGTCCAGTTGAGGAAGCTACTTGGGAAACCGAGAGGGACATGCGAGACAAGTATCCTCAATTGTTCATCGATTCAGGTACTACTTCATTCCATCCTAAGCCTATTCTTCCTAAGTTGGTCACTCCGGGACGAGTGATGGGTAATGTCAAGCCCCAGCCTACATCCCGGACGTGACTGGTGATGTTTGAGTAATCAACGACACAACTTCCGATGCAAGTGTCTACGATAGTGCAATAGTATAATAACCCAACCAAGGGTTGGGGTCGAGTCTCGAGGGAGTGATTTTGAAAATTAATAGAAATATAAAATCAGTTCTAACTAGTTGTAGCTAAAGACATTAACGATTAAAAACATTGTAAATTAAAGGGGAACACAAAAGTGTCAATTAACAATGGGGTTTTGTCACTAGTATAGTAAAAAAAAGAAAGTAAAAATAACAAAGAAATCTATGAATGAGAGGGGAGTTCTTGGGATGTGATCGGAACATGGGATAAACAAGATTGTTGGGTACATGCTTCTGATAGAAAACTTATAGAGTAATTTTGACTAGGTTAAGCTTTAAATGAAAATAAGCTCTCTCTCGAGCTACTTACCCCATTTCAAATGGGTTTCTCTCGGACACCCACTTGCCGCATGAAAACCAGCCTACGCCTTACCACACTCACTCTCTCGAGCTGAGTGTTAGGATATGGGACTAGGGTTCACTCTCTCGAGCTGAACCTGATGTCGACCCATTCCTTAGGCCATGAATTTAGTAGTCTTGGTTTCGTGATCTCTTTCTTGAGCAAGCCGAAAACACATGAGTGAAATTGTATTTGCAACTACAAATCCATTAGATTCATCCACAACTACTAAACGAAATCAAAATTAAACTACATTTAAACTATCAGCAAGCAAGACCCAACAACTAATCTAGCCCATATTCACAAAATCACACTCCAAAAATTGGGGTTTTTAGCCACACTTCAAGAGATAGAAATTTATACCTAAATGAGCTTGCATTCAAATGGGTATGAAAATTTAAGTCTTGTTACAATCCAAGAATGAAGAATCCAAGAAACCCAAGTCCAAATCCTTGGAGATGAAACCCTCTTCTTATTCAAGTTTTCAAAACCCTCTCAAACTCAGAGCAAAAATAAAAAGTACTATTCTATATGAAAATTATAATAATTGTTCAACACTAAACATCTCATTTCTAAGCTAAAACTCTCAACGAGTATTTATAGTTTTCAAAAATCTGCTCAGCAGCGGATCATTCGGCGACATTAGTCAAAATCGCTGATCAACTCGGCGATTCTCCCCTTGATGTAGTTCATCGCCGTCTTGCACCATCCTTCAGCATCTTCATGCTCTGGGTCATTGGCCGACGTAGTACTGCCTCGCGGAACATCTCAGCGATGCGCCGACTGCTCCCTTTTTTCACCGACTTGATCCTTTCCTTCAGGGCTCAGTACACTGGAACAAAAGGCCAAGTGAGATCCTTCGGCGACTTGCAATATGGACTCGACGATCTTCATGCCTTCATTTTCTTCGTTCTTTTCAGCCTTTTTGTTCCTTTTTGCGACGTAGTGTCCATGCCTTTCTTCAAACTTCAGATACCTGAAACTTACGTGTTTTCATCAGATATTGAGATAAAATAAACATTTGAGGACACAATTTCTATTAAAATAAAACCCTAAATGAGTCCAATTTGTGGACTCATCAACACCCCCAACTTAAACTTTTGCTTGTCCTCAAGCAAACTCAAGTTCAGCAGTTCAAAAAGGGTGTCTCGAATAGTGCTACACAAGACTCAATCATGAATGCACATAACAAGACTCAATTTACTTATGCAAAGATCAAATGTGCACTCAAAGATTCTAGTTGTGACTCACCAATATCAAAGAACCTCATGCTCACAATACTTGCTTCAAATGCAAGTTCAAGATCAACTAAAGTGTTTGAATACCCTCACAGAAAGAATGATTCCATAATCACACAATGGTTCACAGTTCAAAGCTTCGGAATCAGATGCAACGCTAACTCTCACAAGGAAGAACACAATGAATGCTTTCACCCATAGGTTTGTCCGTATTTTCCGATCAACATTTGTTTCTTCTCACTCAAGATAAAAAAGGTCTTTTCGAGGCTTGTAATGGGGCTGAATGCAAATGAATGGTTATTTAGGCTCAATGACTTTCATCCTCATAAAATGTGGTGCTCATAACAATTCCTTTCCTTTTCCTTTATCATTCTCTTTAGTGCTCATAAGTCATCCTATTATTCACTTTCCATGGATTGTTTGGGAACCTCATTTCTTTTGTACCTTTATTCCACAACTTTCTTTTTCATTGTTTTTCTTTTTCTTTCTTTTCTTTTATATATATATATATATATATATATATACGGAGGGGTTCCTTTTTCCACAAAACCATGGGTAGGAGGGACTTTCTTGCACTTCTTGATTTGCCTTCTCTTTTTACCACATTAGGCTTTTGGCCTAAGTTGGCTATTCATACTAACCACAACTTCATGAGGATTATGGGTAATGGATTAAGAAAGGTCTAGTTTTCATCAAGTTTCTTCCAAAGAAAGGTAAGGCACAAGGGGTGTTCAAAAGAGAATCACACGGTCACCGGGTAGGTCACAAAAGAGGTATATGTCAAATTGGCTCACACTCTTAGACGTTGCCTAAGATCATATCAAGAGATAGCATCACTTAGTTGATCGAACCAACGGGGAAAATTCTATGATCTATCATGCATGGTTCAAAGTAAGCTCATCACATAAGGCATCGACACTAAAGTCAAACAAGACTCTACAGTTTCGCTAGTGTACAACGGTCATCACAAGAGACTCGATTTGATAAATAGCTAATCACAACAAGATGCAAAGAGTTCACATATTGTCTATCCAACTTCATTTGGCCTCGTCGTAGCCGCGCATTCATGTTTTTTTCGATTGTAGGCACTATTCAAGTCATCGGTATTGATCGAAACCGAGACTCAAATTTTTGCAAAAGAACAGCCACATTCAACACATAAGAGGTGGCAAAAATGTGCGAAAAATTCAAAATTTCTAAAGGGTCAAAATCGTTTTGTAAGTTAAAACAAAAGGAGTCATGAGCTCAAACATCCATAGAAAGCAGATAAGACAAAATTTAAAGCAGATCAACCCAAATATAAAAAAAACACAAACGTTAATAGCATACAAAGGTGTGGGAATCACCCCACTTCAAACAAAAACATCTGTCTTCAAATGCGATTAAAAGTACACAAAAATAAAAATAAGTAAGACAAATAGGGAGGTAAATGAGTGATCCTGGCTATGCGGTTATTCTGTATGTCAGGGCGGCATGGTTCTTCTGCGACTTTGGGTGTAGACCTTCCACAATTTTAGCATTAAAAAGAAGGCGAGGTGGGGACATTTGGTAAACCGTTGAGTGATTCAGCGAGCTCTACACTGCATCGCTAAGCAACCCAATATGCCTATTTTCAACCCACTTTCTTGAACGCTTCACAACCACCCTGCTTCAATGAAACTCAAGCGCCGTCCATTTCTTACGCACCCGGCGATATCAATCTAAATCACCGAGTCAGTGGGCGTGTTGTCGAGTAATCACTTATTTTGCCGAGTTTTATAGAACTTTCCAGTAAACCTGGGAGTTCAAACGGCGGTATCCATCGAGATCGCCAACAGAGTCGGCAATGCTCCAATAATTTCACAAGCTCACCGAGTTTTACAGGCTCTAATTTTAGAGATGTTTGGAGTTAAACGGCGGCTAAGGTCCAGTTTGCCGACCTCTTTGGCAAATCGCCAATTGGATCTATGGCATGCCACCATGCACTTTTCGAGCACTTCTCACACTTCAACCTACACCAACAACACATCATTATTTTAAACATACGAAAATATAAAATATTATGGGGTTTTGGGTTGCCTCCCAAACAACGCCTTAGTTAACGTCGCGGCACTATGTAAGTCAGCAACTATTCTTCATTTTCGGAGTCACCCATGCTGTAGTTAGGCGAGTCCTCAGCGAATGGTGGGTAATGACCTGATATCAAATGGCCGATTTGAGCATCTTGCAAATGAATAGTCATAGAGTGAGAGGTTGATGCTTCGTTTAGCATTTCGATGTTCTCCTTCATCTTATTCAACATCTTCTCCCGTGCCTTAATTTTTTTTTGAATGATTGAAAGAGCTTCATTATCTTGCACACCTCTCTGCTTCTTCCCATGTTTATACTCTCAGAGGGAGAGGTGATTTTCTTTTCCCATGGCTTGTACTCCCAATTCCGTGACTCGATTGGATTAAACATCCAACTGGGTGACTAGTGCGTCCCTCTCCTGCTTCTTTTTGGTTTTTGTTGGCTTCTACCATGCCATCAACGTGTTTTTCTATGACTTCATAGGGCTGGTGTAGCATACCGCCCTATCAAAGTTGATCGGCTATACCTATATTCTCGGGTCCAAGACCCCTATAGAAGCACTCTAGTAGTCCCTTGTCCATCATCCCGGGAGATAGGCCTGGTTGCAGCACCGCTTGAAACTTCAGCCACATTTCCTGAATTGTCTCATACCCTACCTGTTTAAATGTCAGGAGGTTGTCCCTGAGGTTCAATAGTTTCAGAAGGGGATGATCCGTGTGATATCTATAATGAATTTCCATCCTTAGTTCCCTGCTTTTGTATTCAAACTAGCAAAGCAAAACTACAATTTAGATTAGTAAAACTAAAACTAGGAAGAATAAAAAATTCTACTTAACTAAGAACTCCCAAATAATACCACTCCTCGGCAACGGCACCATTTTTTGATGTTTGTGTAATCAACGACTCAACTTCCGATGCAAGTGTCTACGATAGTGCAATAGTATAATAACCCAACCAAGGGTTGGGGTCGAGTCCCAAGGGAGTGGTTTTGAGAATTAATAGAAAAATAAAATCAGTTCTAACTAGTCGTAGCTAAAGACATTAACGATTAAAAACATTGTAAATTAAAGGGGGACACAAAAGTGTCAATTAACAATGGGGTTTTGTCACTAGTATCGTAAAAAAAAATAGTAAAAATAACAAAGAAATCTATGAATGAGAGGGGAATTCTTGGGATGTGATCGGTACATGGGATAAACAAGATTGTTGGGTACATGCTTCTGATAGAAAACTTATAGAGTATTTTTGACTAGGCTAAGCTTTAAGTGGAAATAAGCTCTCTCTCTTGCAACTTACCCCATTTCAAGTGGGTTCCTCTCGGACACCTACTTGTCGCATGAAAACCAGCCTACGCCTTACCCCACTCACTCTCTCGAGCTGAGTGTTAGGATATGGGACTAGGGTTCACTCTCTCGAGCTGAACCTCATGTCGACCCACTCCTTAGGCCATGAATTTAGTAGTCTTGGTTTCGTGACCTCTTTCTTGAGCAAGCCAAAAACACATGAGTGAACTTGTATTTGCAACTACAAATCCATTAGATTCATCCACAACTACTAAACGAAATCAAAATTAAACTACATTTAAACTATCAACAAGCAAGACCCAACAACTAATCTAGCCCATATTCACAAAATCACAACCTAAAAATTGGGGTTTTCAGCCACACATCAAAAGATAGAAATTTAAATCTAAATAAGCTTGCATTCAAATGGGTATGAAAATTTAAGTCTTGTTACATGCCAAGAATGAAGAATCCAAGAGACCCAATTCCAAATCCTTGGAGATGAAAGCCTCTTTTTCTTCAAGTTTTCAAAACCTTCTCAAACTCAGAGCAAAAATAAAAAGTACTATTCTATATGAAAATTATAATAATTTTTCAACACTAAACATCTAATTTATAAGCTAAAACTCTCAACGAGTATTTATAGTTTTCAAAAATCTACTCTGCAGCGGATCATTCGGCGACGTTAGTCAAAATCGCCGATCAACTCGGCGATTCTCCCCTTGATGTAGTTCATCGCCGTCTTGCACCATCGTTCAACATCTTCATGCTCTGGGTCATTGGGAGACAAAGTACTGGCTCGCGGAACATCTCGGCGATGCGCCGACTGCTCCCTTTTTCCGCTGACTTGATCCTTTCCTTCAGGGCTCAGTACACTGGAACAAAAGGCCAAGTGAGACCCTTTGGCGACTCGCCATGTGGACTCGGCAATCCTCAGGCCTTCATTTTCTTCGTTCTTTTAAGCCTTTTTGTTCCTTTTTGCGAAGTAGTGTCCATGCTTTCCTTCGAACTTCAAATACCTGAAACTTACGTGTTTTCATCAGATATTTAGATAAAATAAACATTTGAGGACACAATTTCTATTAAAATAAAACCCTAAATGAGTCTAATTTGTGGACTCATCAACATCCCCAACTTAAACTTTTGCTTGTCCTCAAGCAAACTTAAGTTCAGCTTTTCAAAAAGGGTGTCTCGAACTGTGCTACACAAGACTCAATCATGAATGCACACAACAAGACTCAATTTACTTATGCAAAGATCAAATGTGCACTCAAAGATTCTAGTTGTTACTCACCAATATCAAGAACCTCATGCTCACAATACTTGCTTCAAATGCAAGTTCAAGATCAATTAAAGTGTTCGAATGCCCTCATAGAAAGAATGATTCCATAATCACACAATGGTTCACAGTTTAAAGCTTCGGAATCAGATGCAACGCTAACTCTCACAAGGAAGAACACAATGAATGCTTTCACCCATAGGTTTGTCCATATTTTCCGATCAACACTTGTTTCTGCTCACTCAAGATAAAAAAGGTCTTTTCGAGGCTTGTAATGGGGTTGAGTGCAAAGGTATGGTTATTTAGGTTCAATGACTTTCATCCTCATGAAATTTGGTGCTCATAACAATTCCTTTCCTTTTCCTTTATCATTCTCTTTAGTGCTCATAAGTCATCCTATTATTCACTTTCCATGGATTGTTTGGGAACCTCATTTCTTTTGTACTTTTATTCCACAACTTTCTTTTTCATTTTTTTTTCTTTCTTTTCTCTTATTTATATATATATATATATATATATATATGTATATATATATGGAGGGGTTCCTTTTTACTCAAAACCATGGGTAGGAGGGACTTTCTTGCACTTCTTGATTTGCCTTCTCTTTTTACCACATTAGGCTTTTGGCCTAAGTTGGCTATTCATACTAACCACAACTTCATGAGGATTATGGGTAATGGATTAAGAAAGGTCTAGTTTTCTTCAAGTTTCTTCCAAAGAAAGGTAGGGCTCAAGGGGTGTTCAAAAGAGAATCACACGCTCACAGGGTAGGTCACAAAAGAGGTATATGTCAAATTGGCTCACACTCTTAGAAATTGCCTAAGATCATATCAAGAGATAGAATCACTTAGTTGATCGGACCAACGGGGAAAATTCTATGATCTATCATGCATGGTTCAAAGTAAGCTCATCACATAAGGCATCGACACTAAAGTCAAACAAGACTCCACACTTTTGCTAGTGTGCAACGGTCATCACAAGAGACTCGATTTGATAAATAGCTAATCACAACGAGATGCAAAGAGTTCACATATTATCTATGCAACTTCATTTGGCCTTGTCGTAGCCGCGCATTCATGTTTTTTAGATTGTAAGCACTATTCAAGTCATTGATATTGATCAAAACCGAGACTCAAATTTTTGCAAAAGAACAGCAACATTCAACACATAAGAGGTGGCAAAAATGTGCAAAAAATTCAAAATTTCTAAAGGGTCAAAATCATTTTGTTAGTTAAAACAAAAGGAGCCATGAGCTCAAACATCCACAGAAAGCTGATAAGACAAAATTTAAAGCAGATCAACCCAAATATAAACAAAACTCAAACGTTAATAGCATACAAAGGTGTGGGAATCACCCCACTTCAAACAAAAACATTTGTCCTCTAATGCGATTAAAAGTACACAAAAATAAAAATAAGTAAGACAAATAGGGTGGTAAATGAGTGATCCTGGCTATGCGGTTATTCTGTATGTCAGGGCGGCATGGTTCTTCTGCGACTTTGGGTGTAGATCTTCCACAATTTTAGCATTTAAAAGAAGGTGAGGTGGGGACATTAGGCGAACCGTTGAGTGATTCAGTGAGCTCTACACTGCATCGCTAAGCAACCTAACATGCCTATTTTCAACCCACTTTCTCGAATGCTTCACAACCACCCTGCTTTAATGTTACTTAAGCGCCATCCAATCTTACACACCCGGCGATATAAATCTAAATCACCGAGTCAGTTGGCGTGTTGCTGAGTAATCACTTGTTTTGTCGTGGTTTACAGAACTTTCCAGTAAACCTGGGAGTTCAAACGGCGGTCTCCATTGAGATAGCCAACAGTGTTGGCGATGCACCAATAATTTCACAAGCTCACCGAGTTTTACAGGCTCCAATTTTGGAGATGTTTGGAGTCAAACGGTGGCTAAGGTCAAGTTCGCCGACCTCTTCGGTGACTCGCCAATTGGATCTATTGCTTGCCACCCTACAATTTTTGAGGACTTCTCACACTTCAACCTACATCAACAACACACCATTATGTTACCAATACAAAAATATAAAATATTACAGGGTTTTGGGTTGCCTCCCAAACAATGCCTTAGTTAACGTCGCAGCACGATGTAAGTCAACAACTATTCTTCATTTTCGGAGTCACCCATGTTGTAGTTAGGCGAGTCCTCAACGAATGGTGAGTAATGACCTGATATCAAATGGCCGATTTGAGCATCCTGCAACTTAATAGTCATGGAGTGAGAGGTTGATGTGTCGTTTAGCATTTCAATGTTCTCCTTCATCTCATTCAACATCTTCTCCTGTGCCTCAATTTTTTTTAGAATGAGTGAAAGAGCTTCATTATCTTGGACATCTCTCTGCTTCTTCCCATGTTTACACTTTCAGAGGGAGAGGTGATATTCTTTTCCCATGGCTTGTACTTCTAATTTTGTGACTCGGTTGGATTGAACATCCAATTGGGTGACTAGTGCGTCCCACTCCTGCTTCTTTTTGGCTTCTTTGTTGGCTTCTATCATGCCATCAATGATTTTTGCTACCACTTCATAGGGCTAGTGTAGCATACCGCCCTCGCAAAGTTGATCGGCTATACCTCTAATCTCGGGTCCAAGACCCCTATAGAAGCACTCCAGTAGTCCCTTGTCCATCATCCCGTGAGATAGGCATGGTTGCAGCACCCCTTGAAACTTCAGCCACATTTCCTGAATTGTCTCATCCCCTACATGTTTAAATGTCAGGAGGTTGTCCCTGAGGTTCAATAGTTTCAGAAGGGGATGATCCGTGTGATATCCATAATGATTTTCCATCCTTAATTCCCTGCTTTGGTATTCAAACTAGCAAAACAAAACTACAATTTAGATTAGTAAAACTAAAACTAGGAAGAATAAAAAATTCTACTTAACTAAGAACTCCCAAATAACACCACTCCTCGGCAGCGACACCATTTTTGATGTTTGTGTAATCAATGACACAACTTCCGATGCAAGTGTCTACGATAGTGCAATAGTATAATAACCCAACCAAGGGTTGGGGTCGAGTCCCAAGGGAGTGGTTTTGAGAATTAAAAGAAAAATAAAATCAGTTCTAACTAGTCGTAGCTAAAGACATTTACGATTTAAAACATTGTAAATTAAAGGGGGACGCAAAAGTGTCAATTAACAATGGGGGTTTTGTCACTAGTATAGCAAAAAAATCTCAGTAAAATAATAAAGAAATCTATGAATGGGAGGGGAATTCTTGGGATGTGATTAGAACATGGGATAAACAAGATTGATGGGTACATGCTTTTGATAGAAAACTTATAGAGTAATTTTGACTAGGCTAAGCTTTAAATGGAAATAAGCTCTGTTGAGCAACTTACCCCGTTTCAAATGGGTTCCTCTCGGACACCCACTTGCCACATGAAGACCAGCCTACACCTTACCCCACTCACTCTCTGTAGCTGAGTGTTAAAATATGGGACTAGGTTTCACTCTCTTGAGTTGAACCTCATGTCGACCCACTCCTTAGGCCATCAATTTAGTAGTCTTGGTTTTGCGACCTATCTGTCGAGCAAGCTGAAAACACATGAGTGAACTTGTATTTGCAACTACAAATCCATTAGATTCATCCATAACCACTAAACAAAATCAAAATTAAACTACATTTAAACTATCAACAAGCAAGACCCAACAACTAATCTAGCCCATATTCACAAAATCACACTCCAATCCCCAAGAATTGGGTTTTTTAGCCACACGTCAATAGATAGAAATTTATACCTAAATGAGCTTGCATTCAAATGGGTATGAAAATTTAAGTCTTGTTACAGGCCAAGAATGAAGAATCCAAGAGACCCAAGTCCAAATCCTTGGAGATGAAACCCTTTTCTTCTTCAAGTTTTCAAAACCCTCTTAAACTCAGAGCAAAAATAAAAAGTACTATTCTATATGAAGATTATAATAATTGTTCGACACTAAACATCTCATTTCTAAGCTAAAACTCTCAACGAGTATTTATAGTTTTTAAAAATCTGTGCTGCAGCGGATCATTCGCGACATTAGTCGGAATCGCCGATCAACTCGTCGATTCACCTTTTGATATAATTCATCGCCGTCTTGCACCATCCTTCAACATCGTCGTGCTCTGGGTCATTGGGCGACATAGTACTGCCTCACGGAACATCTTTGCGATGCGCTGACTGCTCCCTTTTTCTGCCGACCTGATTCTTTCCTTCAGGGCTCAGCACACTGGAACAAAAGGTGAAGTTAGACCCTTCGGCAACTCGCCAGGTGGACTCGGCGATCCTCAGGTATTCATTTTCTTCTTTCTTTATAGCCTTTTTGTTCGTTTTTGCGAAGTAGTGTCCATGCTTTCCTTCAAGCTTCAAATAACTGAAACTTACATGTTTTCATCAGATATTGAGATAAAATAAGCATACGAGGACACAATTTCTATTAAAATAAAGCCCTAAATGAGTCCAATTTGTGGACTCATCAATCGGCACTCGAGAACCATTGCTGGCCCCAAGCGAACCCTTTGCCTGACTTACTTACTCAGAGGAAGACTCTATGCTTATTTATAATGATCAATAGCACTGTACTCACTTGAATAATAAAATATTGAGAATGCTTATAAAGTCAAACATTCAACTTGGCCAAAATGGCAAATCAAGTCTTAACATATGAAATGATAATGTAAAGACAACTGAACTACTAACTGTCTATGAAGCCTAAAAAATAAAGAGGGATGTTGGGACAGGACCCCCGATCATCATAACAACTGAAAACTAGAAAGGAAATGATAAAAGAGTCCTCCAAAATGCAAGGAGGTTCACCAGCTTATTCTTAGTGCTCAACCTTATCAACGAGGTGCTGGATGCTGATCCTGGTTACCTGTGTCTGCATCAAAAGACAATGCAGGCCAACTGGCATTAGTACATTGAATATACGAGTATGCGAGTTGGAATGCTAAACACAACTTAGGCTTGAAAAGGATATGAAAGAAACACTTACCTTAGCTTTACTCAACTCCTGAATAACTTAACTCAGTATAAAGCAATAAATCACATGCAATGTATAAAAAGTTTGTAAAAAACAGTGGAAAAAAACTTAGTTTGTTAAAGAAAAAGCAATAACAAACTAAACTTTACCCATATAATAAGGTAATATCGTTTCTGTGGGAGATTCTCTAACCGACAACTAGCACTATGAGCCTAAGTGGTGATACAACGTCTTGCCCATGCTACCTGATCTGTCCTATACTCTGCCGTCATATAGAACACCTTAACTAAGTATATCCACTAGTCTATGCTAAAAGCATCTCAAGGAGTCATCTAAAAAGTATGATCCTTTACTACCCATGATGGCTACATGGTTTATGGAGACTTGAGTTAATATGAACTCGCATCCCCATATCGGTGCTCAATACTACTCCAAAATTATACTAAGTTCATATGATTTAAATCAAAACTTCTTTCTTTGTTTGAGATAATTACTCAAAACTTTAGCTTAAAAGCTCTCTTGGAAATCGGTGTTTCCCTTTTTTGTTCAAATGTGAAAACATTTTAAACTCTTGGGAATACTTAGTTCCCTTATAGCTTTTGGACAAATGAACTTAACGCTTTACCCTTTACTCAACTTGAAACTCAAGTCTTAAAACAAAGTTAACACGTTTGTGAAAGACTTTTGAAAACTTTATAAACTTCTCTTGACTTGCTTCTTAACTTCTAGACTTGACTTTGATCCTAACTTTCCTTGAATTGGATTATGGATTCAAAGTTTATGATCTCATGTTTATGCATGATTTCATGATGTTTAGATGTACCTTAGAGTGTTGGAATCAACTAGAAAACATAGGTACATTGCTAAGGAACAAGTTCGTAAAGGTGAAGAAGAAATTGGAAGAACTGGCGTCCCTGGCGTTCTGAGAGGCACGGGGCGCCAGCCCTTGAAATTCAGAACCAGACCTGGAGCGTGCTGGATAGCGCGGCGCCCCAAGGGTGAAAGTTTAGAAGAACTTTTTTAGCGCGCTGGCTGGTGTGATTCCCCACCCCTTTCCCAGGTGTTCTACGACTTTTCTTGCTCGTTTTTCAACTCTAAACCCTCTAAACTTCAATGGTTCCTTCCCCAAACACTTAGAATCATTTATTCCCTCAATATATGATAGATTCAGACCAAAATTACACCCGACTTGCGAACTTGGCAATCTAAAATCTGAACCGGAATCTCTTCATAGGATAGGCTATCCTTGATCCCAATATCTCCTGTTGGTATGATAAGTGAAGGATCTCCCATGTACTTCTTCAACATGGAAACATGAAATACCGGATGAACCGCTGCTAACTCTTGTAGTAGCTCTAACTCATAAGCTACTTTGCGAATCCTCTTGGATATTTTATAAGGTCTAATATACCGAGGACTAAGCTTCCCCTTCTTACCAAATCTCATAACCCCCTTCATCGGTGAAACTTTCAAATACACCCAAACTCTAACTCCCTTCTCCTAATATCAGTGTAGGATTTCTGACGACCCTACTCCATTTTCAACCTCTCTTGAATCACTTTCACCTTCTCCATAGCTTGATGCACTAAATCTGGTCCTATCAACCCAGCTTCACATACTTCAAACCATCTAATAGGAGATCTGCATCTTCTCCCATAAAGAGCTTCATAAGGAGCCATTAGGATGCTAGAGTGGTAACTATTGTTGTAGGCAAACTCAATGAGAGGTAGGTGATCATCCCAATTACCTTTAAAATTTATCACGCACCCCCTCAACATATCCTCTAAGGTCTGAATGGTGCGCTCCGCTTTCCCATCAGTCTGAGGATGAAAAGCAGTACTCAAGTTCACTTTTGAACCCAAGGCTTTCTGAAAAGACTTCCAAACCCGTGCAGTAAATTGCGCACCTCTGTCTGAAATAATGGAGACCAGAACCCTATGAAGTCTTACCACTTCTTGAATATATAGCTTAGCATAATCTTCTGCTAAATGGGTAGTCTTCGCTGGCAAAAAGTGAGCTGATTTTGTCATTCTATCAACAATCACCCAAATGGAATCATGTTGCCTGCGAGACGTTGGTAAAACTGTGATGAAATCCTTATTAATCATCTCCAAATTCCATTTTGGAAGTTTTATATTCTGAGCCAAACCACCGGGCCTTTGATACTCTACTTTAACTTGTTGGCAATTCGGACACTTAACAACAAACTCTACAAAGCCTTTCTTTATGCTACTCCACCAATAGACTTCTCTCAAATTACGATACATCTTTGTGGAACCCGGATGGATGGAATATTTGGAGTTATGAGCTTTCTCCATGATCCACTCGTGGAGTCCATCCACCATTGGTACATACCATCTCCCCCTTGTTCGAAAGCTAAGACTTTTTTTCTTATGAACATTTGCCTTCAATTCAAGCAAAATAGGATCTTGGTCTTGCTTCTCTTTCACTTCTGACACTAACGAAGATTCAGCCACATTCATAATCACTACTCTTCCTTTTGTGGAATCCATTAGTCGGACTCCTAAACGTGCAAGTCTATGCACATCTCTTGCTAGTTCTTTCGTATCCTCCTTAAAATGGGAGGGACTACCCATTGACAACCTACTTAAGCAATCAACAACAACATTAGCCTTACCTGGGTGGTAAAGAATACTCATGTCGTAATCCTTGAGTAATTCTAACCACCTCTTTTGTCTAAGATTAAGCTCTTTCTGAGTAAATACATACTGAAGACTCTTGTGATCAGTGAATACATAAACATGCACACCATACAAATAATGACGCCATATTTTCAAAGCAAATACTAAGAAGCCAACTCTAAGTCATGGGTTGGGTAGTTCTTCTTATGAACTTTCAACTGTCTGGAGGCATACGCTATAACATTGCCATTCTGCATGAACACACAACCCAAACCAACTCTATATGCATCACAATACACCACAAAACCTTGCGTACCTTCTGGTAAGGTCAATACTAGGTAGTAGTCAGCCTCTTTTTCAATTCCTGAAAGCTTTTCTCACAAGCTTCAGACCATTGAAACTTCACTGTCTTCTGAGTCAACTTGGTCAAAGGGGAGGAAATAGATGAGAACCACTCTACGAACCTTCTATAATAGCCAGCCAAACCCAAGAAACTCCTAATATCAATTGGAGATGTGGGTCTAGGCTAACTCTGCACTACCCTTATCTTTTGGGTATCAACTCTAATTCCATCACCGGAAACTATGTGGCTCAAGAATGCCACAGACTCAAGCCAAAAACTCACATTTAGAGAACTTAACATATAACTCCTTATCTTTCAAAGTCTGAAGAGCTATTCTGAGATGACTAGCATGATCTTCCTTATTCCTCTAATAGATTAGAATGTCATCAAAGAAAACAATAACAAACATATCCAAATAAGGCTTGAATACTCTATTCATAAGGTCCATGAACGCTGTGGGTGCATTGTTAAACCAAATGACATGACCAGAAACTCATGATGACCATAACGGGTCCTGAATGCTGTCTTGGGAATATCACACTCCCTTACTTTCAAATGATGGTAGCTAGATCTGAGGTCTATCTTAGAAAAACAAGAAGCACCCTGAAGCTGATCGAAAAGATCATCAATTCTCGAAAGAGGATACTTATTCTTGATGGTAACCTTGTTCAATTGGTGGTAATCTATACACATCCTAAGGGAACCATCTTTCTTTCTGACAAATAAGATCGGAGCGCCCCCAAGGTGAGACACTTGGTCGAATGAAACCCTTATCTAGCAGATCTTTCAACTATTCTTTAAGCTCTTTCAACTCTGCTGGTGCTATTCTATATGGAGGAATAGAGATAGGACGAGTATCGGGAATAATGTCTATGCCGAAGTCTATTTCTCTCTGAGGAGGGATTCTGGGTAGATCATCTGTAAAGACTTCTGGAAACTCTTTTACTATAGGAACTGATTGAATAAGAGGTATCTCAACACTAAAGTCATTAACTCAGACTAAGTGATAGACACACCCCTTGGAAACTAACTTTCTTGCCTTAAGGTATGAAATAAAATGACCCTTAGGCACTGCTGAACTACTTTTCTACTCTAAGATTGGCTCATTAGGAATTTGGAACTTAACAATTCGAGTTCTACAATCAATGGAAGCATAACAGGCATGAAGCCAGTCCATACCTAGAATGACATCAAAATCTACCATGTTTAACTCAATTAAATCAGCCATGGTGTCTTTGTGATTGATGGAAATGACACAATCACGATATACTCGTTCAACTAGAATAGACTTCCCAATAGGTGTAGAAACACAAAAGGGTTCATAGAGTTTCTCAGGAAGAACATCAAAACTATTTAAAATATAAGAGGTTACAAAAGATAAACTTGCTCCTGGGTCTAGCAAAGCATAAACATAAAAAGCAAAGACTTTGATCATACCAGTGACAACATCTGGAGAGTTCCCTTGCTCTTGGCGACTAGTGATCGCGTAGAGACGGTTTACTTCTCCGCCAGTACTGGAAGTAGCTCCTCTAAGTGCATCCCTGTCTAGTGGAGCAACTGATGAAGATTGGGATCTATTGCCCTGATTTCCACTACCTTGCCTATTCTTTGGGCACTCTTTCATGAAGTGACCCTCTTGTCCATACTTGAAGCAACCTGTCTGGCCATCACGACACTTACCTGGGTGGGTTCTGCCACACCTAGCATATGTAGGAATCCAGTCACCTTCTTGTGCCACACTACCCTGAGACTATGCAGGTCTAGCTCTAAAGTTCTGTATATTCTGACTATTTACTCACCTTTGTTTCTGGGTGTAGGTGCACTAGCAGATGATGGAGCAGGTCTTTTTTGCTTTTGCTAAAGGATGAACGGTTCACATTACCTTTTTGCTGCCCAGACTCATTCCCTGTCTTAGACTTCTTGTTTCTGAATTCCTCCCTATCCCTCAGTTTCTCTTCCTCAACCTGCTGCACATAGACCATCAACCTTAATATGTCCATGTCCCCAATTAACATAGCTGCTCTGCCCTCTTTTCTTGATAGATGGGACAACCCAACAACACACAGACTCATTCTACTCCTTATGTCCGCAACCATCTTTGGAGCATAACGGGATAGTTGGGTGAACTTCAACCCATACTCATGAACACTCAAAGAATCCTGCTTAAGTGTGAGGAATTATCGTACCTTAGCCTCTTTCAGTTCTCGGGGAAAGAAATGCCATAAGAAAGCCTCCTCAAAACATGCCCAACTCGCAGGTGGTGCATCATCAGCTCTACTCCCTTTCCACTGGTCAAACCAAGTCTTAGCAACATTCTTCAGTTGATATGCAACCAGTTCTACTTGCACAATATTGACAACATGCATAACATCAAATACCTTCTTCAGCTCTTCTATAAAGTTCTCTGGATCCTCAGTAGTGCTCGAACCAGTGAAGCTTGGAGGATTCATCCTCAAGAACTCTCGAATCCTAGAAGTATCAGTCACTTCCTATCTAGCTCCTCTCTGTTGCCCAACTTGATTAGTCACAACTTGGCTCAACATCCGGATAGCCTTACGAAACTCAGCATTGGTAACCTCTCCTTGGGGTTGCACCTTAGGTGCATTGGGTACCCCTTGCTATTCAATATTACGTCTAGTAGGACGACCTCTGACAACTCTTCGCGGATGCATGATTATCTGAAAACATGCCCAAGCACGAATTAGAATGAAACTTTTTAGAGATTAAACTCTAATGCACGAAATGAGTATGAAAGAAGTGATAATATTTCCTAAGTGTCGCACCCTCTTAATTATAGATGTGGTGCGCTTCACACTGATAACTAGGAATCTACTGACACGACTTCATAGACTCTTTAGACTCTTAAACTCTGGGCTCTGATACCAAGTTTATCACACCCCGAGCCTACACCCCGGACGTGACTGGCACTCGAGAACCATTGCTGGCCCTAAGCGAACCCTTGACCTGGCTTACTTACTCAGCGGAAGACTCTATGCATATTTATAATGATCAATAGCAATGTACTCACTTGAATAATAAAATACTAAAAATGCTTAAAAAGTCAAACATTCAACTTGGCCAAAATGGCCACTCAAGCCTTAACATATGAAATGATAATGTAAAGACAACTGAACTACTAACTATCTATGAAGCCTCTAAAATAAAGAGGGATGTCGGGACAGGACCCCCGATCATCCTAACAACTCAAAACTAGAAAGCAAATGATAAAAGAGTCCTCCAGAATGCAATGAGGCTCACCAACTGACTCTGAGTGCTAAACCTGATCAACGGGGCGCTGGATGTTGATCCTGGTTACCTGCATCAGTATCATAAGACGATGCAGTCCAACTAGCATTAGTACATTGAATGTACGAGTATGCTAGTTGGAATGCTAAACACAACTTAAGATTGAAAAGTATCTGAAAGGAACACTAACTTTGGCTTTACTCAACTCCTGAATAACTTAACTCAATATAAAATAATAAATCACATGCAATCTATAGAAAGCTGGTAAAAAACAGTGGAAAACAACTTAGTTCGTTAAAGAAAAAGCAATAACAAATTCAACTTTACTCATATAATAAGGTAATATAGTTAATGTGGGAGATTCTCTAACCGACAGGCACCACTATGAGCCTAAGTGGTGATACAATGTCTTGCCCACGCTGCCAGAACTATCCTATACTTTGCCTTCATATAGAACGCCTTAACTAAGTGGATCTACTAGTGTATGCTAAAAGCATCTCAAGGAGTCATCTAAAAAGTATGATCCTTTACTACCTATGTTGGCTACATGGTTTATGGAAACTTGAGTTAATATGAACTCGCATCCCCATATCTGTGCTCAATACTACTCCAAAATATACTTAGCTCATATGATTTAAATCAAAACTTCTTTATTTTTTTGTGATAATTACTCAAAACTTTAGCTTACAAGCTCTCTTGGAAATCGGTGTTTCCCTTTCTTGTTCAAATGTGAAAAAAATTTAAACTCTTAGGAATACTTAGTTCCCTTAAAGATTTTGGAGAAATGAACTCAACGCTTTACTCTTTACTCAACTTGAAACTTAAGTCTTAAAACAAAATTAAAATGTTTGTGAAAGACTTTTGAAAACTTTATAAACTTCTCTTGACTTGCTTCTTAACTTCTAGACTTGACTTTGATCCTAAATTTCCTTGAATTGGATTATGGATTCAAGGTTCATGATGTCATATTTATGGATGATTTATGATGTTTAGATGTACCTTAGAGTGTTGGAATCAATTATAAAACATAGGTACATTGCTAAGGAGCAAGTACGAAAAGGTGGAGAAGAAATGGGAAGAACTGGCGTCCCTGGCGCTCTGAGAGGCATGGGGAGCCAGCCCTTCAAGTTCAGAACCAGACCTGGGGCGCACTGGCTGGCGCGGCGCCCCAAGGGTGAAATTTCAGAAGTACTTTTGGGGCGTTACGCCTCACCCCTTTTCCTAGGTGTTGTACGACTTTTCTTGCTCATTTTTCAACTCTAAACCCTCTAAACTTCAATGGTTCCTTCCCCAAATACTTAGAATCATTTATACCCTCAATATATGATCGATTCAAACTGAAATTACACCCGGAATCATGAATCAAATCGCAGGAAACTTCAACAACACAACCCACAAGAAATTAAAACAAACTTCCAACAATGTTCATAAAGAACTCTATTTCTAAACTTTCAAAGACTTAAATTCGCTTAATTTAATCATGGTTGGCGCGTAGGTGAACTAACGCAATTCTATGTGATCTCACATACCTCGTAGGGATCACCCTTTGACGAAATCCATAAGCTAAACTCGACGATCTTGACGAATCTTGATTTCTCTTCTCCTTTCTCCTCTTTTCTCTTTTCTCCAAGCCCTACGTGAAACTTCAAATTTTCTTAACTGACTAAAATCTAATTTTACCCCAATTAACTCCTAAAAACGAATTAGAATAATTAGGTAAGGAAAAGACTAAATTACCCTTCCAAAATCCTGATTAGACTTTCCTTAATCAAACATCCCAACTTCTAAAGGGGATAACTCACTCATACGAACTAGGAATCGCGTCAACTCAGTGGCATTGGAAAGATTATTCCAAGATATTTCCAACCATATCTGGAAATACACCTAACTTATCATGAGCTAGTAGTTATGTCCGTTTGAAGTTGACCAAAAACTCAACTAACATACTTCACAATTTTCCAGAATTTAATATACTTTCCAAAAATGATTCTTTCCCAACTTTTAACTCTTTCCTAGTTATTTTAATTTGCGAGATGTTATAGGTTAATTGGTATCTATTGTAGCTATTGGGTTCCGTCGTTATAGAAAAGCCAATAGGGAAATTTTTTGGATCAGAAAACGTTTTAGTAGTAACTTAGAATTTCCCAACCTAATCCAGATTTGGACGAAATCAGAGTCATTAAGGTGTACGGAAATCTGGTAGCAATCGGGTGACTTATTTATGAATTTGATTACATGAGTAGTTAGATAAGTCGTTAAGGAATCCGTACGACTTTACAGAATTGAATTCGGGTGAGTAAACCTCCCGAAATCGATCTTAGCGTGAACGGTATTTTCTGAACGTCGTTGGTTAAAGGTGTATTGTGAAATGGGGGTCTTGGAATTATTAAACTATCTCACTATTTCGTGCAAGTCACTTTGGCGGTGGTTTTGGTCACTCTGGTGGGGCCGCTGTAGCGGGGTGAGGGCCGCTGTGGTGGGCCAGACACGACTTAAGGTCGTAAATAAACCCCAAAAATGATTTATTCTGCAATTTTTGACTTTGAGAGCTAGGAGACGACCCCATACCAGTTCTTGACCGTTTTCACCATTCTTGAGTCTAAAGGTAAGATTTTAACTTCCCGAATCCAATTTAGAATCCGTAGATGGTAATAGAATGGGTAATTATCGATGTGAGAGTGTTTTGAATTGGAAACCATGGTGAAAAAAGCCCTATTTTAGATACTTGGGATCATGGGTATGATATAGGGTTGTTAGAATTATTAGTAATCCGGGTAATTAGAGATTGTTTATTGATTCCCATGTTATTATGATTGTTTGTAGACCAAGAACAAGCGGAACGAATCCGGAAAGGGAAGGATAACGTTTCTTAGGGTTTCAAGCTTGTTTCGAGGTAGGTGATGGTTGTGATTCTATGATTATGTGATGTATTTTTGTTCTTGCTTCATTATGATACATGTATGTATATGAATGTTGCATTATTGATCACACTTCTTGTAAATGAGATAGATGAATGATGATTGCCATGAAATCATGACTTAAATGTATGATCTTGAGAATATACTTGTGATTGTGATTGTGGCTTGTTGAATGGATCGGTTGCCACATTTCGGCATAACTAACTTGGATCGGTT
Source organism: Solanum lignicaule (assembly GCA_029582545.1). Classification (NCBI taxonomy): domain Eukaryota; kingdom Viridiplantae; phylum Streptophyta; class Magnoliopsida; order Solanales; family Solanaceae; genus Solanum; species Solanum lignicaule. The sequence continues at coordinate 25,961 of JAJOOF010013287.1, forward strand.
GCCACATTCCGGCATAATTATGGGATCGGTTGAGACATTTCGGCATAATCATTGGATCGGGTACCACGTTCTGGTATGCTAACTGTTTGGGTTTGGGTTTCATGAGAGGACCAATGACTTGTCATAATTGCGTATCTTGAGAAATGTGAAGTTGTTCATTGTTCATAAATGTTGATAACATTGTATATGTTCGATATATGCATTTGTTTGTAATGTTGTATTGACTTTCTTATGTTACATTTAGTGGGATAGCTGCGTGATCCTACCAATACTGTAACGACCCTAAAAAAAAAAAAAAAAACGAACTAGTGAAACTAGAGCCTCACATGTGAGTTTGGAGTCGAGAACTTAATGAAATGATTATATTTGAATTTGACCCAAAAAGTTCTTAAAAA
>JAJOOF010013288.1:0-17287 GCA_029582545.1 Solanum lignicaule
TCCCGTTAATTAATGTTGAATGTACTTCCGCGACCGATGAAGTGTGATGACAAGTTTGAGAGGCTTGTTTGGGGTTCCTTCGGGTTCCTCATTCGCCATGTCACGTCTAGGCCCTAGGCTTGGGTCGTGACAATTTCAAACTTCATAGCCACAAAAGGTGTCACAAAGGACAAAGTAGCACCGAGATCTAATAAGGCATAAATATTAATAGAAAATACTTTTTACATACCGGTCACCACATCCGGGGATCTCTCTTGGTCATCTTGGGATTGGAGACTATAAAAGCGGTTTTGCTGTTGAGCATTGGAGTTTGAACCGCTTGGAGGAGCTTGCTTGCCCTCTTTTCCTTTGGTCGTAAGCATAGGAAAATCTCTCATCTTGTGACCAATCTTCCCACAATCAAAACACCCATCGGTGCTAACTAGGCACTTACCATCATGCTTCCTACCACATTTTGCACAATTAGGTCTAGCAACATAAGAACCACCACTATTACCTCCTTGAGGTTTAGGGTTGGAGACCCTATTATTGTTGACCCTTGGGGGAGCACTAGAGGAGCCTTGGTTGGAGAACCTTTGTTTGAACCTTGTTCGACCTTTTCCATCGGACTTAGCATTGGAGAAGTTCCTATCACCGGTTCTAGCTCTTTTCACCTCCCTATTGTTGCCTTGGAGTTTCTTATCGTTTATTTATTGGGCATACACCATAAGACGCGAGATATCCATATCATGAAGGAGCATTGCCGTGCGTCTTTCTTTTCTTACCACTTTGGACACACCTGTCAAGTACCTACTCATCATATCCCTTGGATCCTCTATCATAGCCATAGCATACTTGGACAATTGAGTAAAATTTAGAGAATATTCTTGAACACTCATACCTCCTTGATGAAGGTTTATGAATTCTTCCACCTTAGCTTCCCTCATATCTTGGGGAAAGAACCTATCAAGGAACGCCGATTTGAACACTTCCCACTCTATTAGATCCGCTCCTACTGCCCTATTGTTCTTCTATTAAGTATACCATACTTGGGCCATACTTTTCAATTGGTAGGCGGCTAACTCTGCTTTATCTACTGAAGTCCCTCCCCATGGCATCAATTAATAAACCTCTTCAAAAAACTCTAGAGGATCCTCTCCCACTTTGAAACCAAGAAACACATGAGGGTTAATCCTAGAAAATCCCTCAATCTAGAAGCCGCGAAATTCATATTAGGGTACACACGAAGCCCAACATCTCTATTGGCTTGGGCTGTCATAGCTTGAGCCAACGTTAGAAAAGCCGACCTAACCTCCACATTCGTCATAGCCAGAGGATTAGTCAGAGCTTGGTTATCTTGAGGAGCATGATTACCTTGAGGAGGAGCTCCTTGATTCACATTCTCCTCTTCCACCCTTCTTGCGTTAGCCCTTGGTGTATTCATTTCCTTAAGACACAAGAGAAGGATTAAGAAAGGGACTTTTATAGAGTTAAACTCTAAGGCATGACTTAAGAGTAATGAAAGAAATGAAATTTCCTAACATCTTATAGCCTCTCATTCATAAATATGGCACGCTTTACACTCATGAACAAAACTCTATTAGACGTGGCTCATGAGAGATCATCCTAGAATCATTCTAAATCTTTTGCTCTGATTACCAAGTTTGTCACGACCCAAGGGTACCCCCTAGATATAATATGGAACATAGGACCCTGAAAGGAACCATGTAAACCACGTAGCATATCATAACATAAGTAAAGAATAATAAAGAGTAAAAACACATTTCGATTCTTAAAATTTTCATACAAGCAAGCAAAAGTCTAGACTTTTGTCAATTAGCCATCTATTACAATCGAAGTCTCAAATATGGTCACAACCCTTATAACATAGTTCTCAAAATGAAAGTAAAAGAAAGGAATCTAAAAAATCATCATCCGTCCTCGAACCATGAGGACTCACCAATAAGCAAGGAGAATAGTCAATCAAAGATTTGGCACAAGTAGGAGATAACCTCAAGGAGCGGAATCTACACTTATAGAAAATGTAGAAAAAATATGGGTTAGTACAAAAATGCACTAAGTATGTTAGCCATGCAAGAAATCATTGATAACATGCTAAAAATGATATTTTGGTTGAAACCATGCATTTTACCAAGTTTGAACCAATCATGAAATTATTGGAAATCATAAGTCATAAACCATATTGTCATGCATAGATCATCATACCATAATAACAACATATCATAAGTACCCTCAAAGTCTACTTGTGCAATGCATGAGTAAGATCCCATACTCCTACCCACACTAAGTAAAGCTTCTTGAGTAGCTATGGTCTATAAATCATTTCTTGTCCATATTAACATATTAGGAAATAATCCTTAACCGACATAAACCATGTGAGCTAACATGGAATCCGGTGTCTACCCCACACCAAAAAATGGTGCCCTACTTGTCTAAGGTAGAACCATACTCTTGACTTAGATGGATCCAGTAGCCAAAGACCTATGAGGGCACATAGTTATGGTATAAGGGGATTGCTACTAGAAAGCCAACCTCAACTAACGGAAGAGCTTCCATCCCAACAGATTACTATTGGGAAAACCCAACCTCAACTAACGGAAGAGCTCTCATCTCATATCAATATCCACTCGGTGCTAAGCATAATTCCCATTGAGTTATTCATTAAGTCTTGACTTAAGTTCATATTTATGGAAGAATTTTTTTGACACTCAATCCAACATAACTCCTACTATAGCTCCTAGATTCATTAGGTGAGACTAGTCTTCCAACCTTAGAACCCATACATGTGAAAAACCTCTCACATCATATCATATTCATACTTAATTGTGAACATAAGGATCATCATCCAACAACACAATAGCTAGATCATAACATATTCACTTTACTCTCAAAGTGTTCATAAAGCATATTCATAAATCTCATAGTCATGCATAATTCACATATCTTACCTTTCAAGGCTACAATATATCAACACATCTAGAATTAGTACATTAGACATGGATGATAACATAATTCAAGTAACCCAACTATAACAAGAATAATATCATATCATCCTTCTAAAATCAACAACTCACATCATTAGATCCAAATTCGGGAAATTAGGGATTTCATGGGTTCTTGGAGGAATTCATCATAAATCAACAACAAATCATCAATTCAATCATAATCCATCATAAATCAACCATTAAAAATGTTTTTGGAAAGAACCCACAAGATTGAAGTCAAACCCTAACTTTGGGGAAATCAGTAGTTTTGGAATTGAATTTGGAGGGACTCTTTGGATAGGAATTATCAAAGGATGAAAGACTACCATACCTTAGTAATGATTCTTCAAGAAATTGAGTGAAATAGCCTTGATTTTTCAAGCCTAGCTCCAATTTTTCCCTTCTTCTTCCTTGAGTTCTAGAGAGAGAAATTTTGTGTAGAAGATGAACTTTTGGGGTTTCGATTTGGGTGTTTGGAAAATATGAAGTAATTGGGTGTATTTTGACTTAAAAATCCTTATATAGTTGTATAAAAATAATACAAAACGACCTCACTTTTATAGGGATTAAAAAGGAAGTTCCCAAAATACCCCCTCATTTAAGTCACCTGCCCAGGGACCACGAGGGGATCCATGAGCCTTGGTCATGACCACAAACCATGGTCCCATCTGTCGTCTTGAGGCAGTGACTTGGCACATTGTGCCTATAGCCCATAATCCCAAGGAAATCCCACGTGGGGCTCCATGAGCCGTGAAGCTAGCCACGAGCCGTGGTCTCTCTTGTGGACCATGAGGAAATGGCTAGGCCACTTTATTGCCACCCTTACACCCCTAGCTCTCCTCCACGAGCCTTCCCATGAGCTGTGAAGTGGCTCGTGAAGAGGGAAGGTTGTTTTTGGTAGCTTTGGCAAGGCTACTTCCTAGCCTTCCACGAGTCCTCCCACGAGTCCTCCCACGAGTCTTGGTGATGGGCCTGGTAGGTGGGGCATTGCCTACACAAAAGGTGGCTGCCTTAAACCACTCTTTTGGACCTTGCCCTCCATCCTTGATTCTAACCCTTTTTCCTTGACATTTTCCCTCACATTTTAGCTATAGTTTAGGTTACTAATATCCGGGTGTGTTACAGTTTGACATTGGAACAACAACTTCTGGAATCTAAATTGTGTCTTACAAATAGGTTCACCATCGACTTGATTAAAGTTCTGAATATTGTCCCTCAACGTCACCATCTTTGAGGAAAGGAAAAACTTTACATAAAGCGCATCAGTGAGCTCTTCCCAAGAAGTGATTGAATCCTTTGGTAAATCTTTCAACCACTTAGTTGCCTCCCCCATTAAAGAAAAGGGAAACAAACAAAGTCGGACTGACTCTGGAGTGATGTTCCTGAAAGGAAATAGCCCACACATGTCCACAAAGTTTTCAAATGTGGTCATGAGGATATGCAGTAGCAAGACCTCCAAAGAGACCCTTCATTTGCAACAGCTGAAACATAGTGCTGGTCACATGAAACACCGCATTGATCACAGGCGGAGGCAATCAGATATCACCAGCGCTTTCCAACTGATCTTCATTGACATCGTGCAAATTATCGATGTCATCATTGTGACCAACTTGGCTAGCATTGCTCCAACTAACACACATTTCTTCACTTGTTTAAGAGCATCCAACAACGAACAAAATTAAGTTGATTCAACTACAACAAGATTAGTTCACACTAAACTTCATTAAAAGAATTCTAAACAGCACTCCAGCAGCGACACCATTTTTGATAACGCTCAACTACATTTCATCCAATTCTAAGTGTAGGCAGTCTCTAACAAGTATAAACCTAACTAAGAGTTGGGGTCAATCCCATAGGGAGTGATAAAGTAAAGAATTCGATTACGAAGTAAAATGGTGTTCTAATCGTTTGTAGGAGAAGACATTTTCGAAAAAAATAAAGTAAATGGTAAGGGGTTAACAATTAATGTCAAATGGGGGGATTTGAGTGAAAATTTAACAACTACGAACAATCGGGAGTAAACAAGTAGAGAGGGATCCTTGGGAGTGCGATCAATTTAACGTCACTTTCGCTAAATGGGTGGTTATTATTTACTAAAAGTTGTTGAACTTCAGTGGGTAGGCTAGGCTTTAGGTTTAATAGCTATTTCTCAATCAACTATCATGAATGAAGCGAGTTCTCTCGAACCTAGACAAGTACAACACATGTAAACAAACTAATACCTGAATCAATGTACTTTCTCAATCTACATTAGTGTGATTGAGTTTAGACCCACTTTCTCAAGCTAAGTCTACAATAACCCAATCACTACAATCATCCACCAATAGTTTTAACTCCAAAACCTCTTTCTCAAACAAGCTTAAAATGCTTGACTAGAATTGTATTTGCAACTACAATTTATCAATTAAAACCCAACTATCAATTAAACCTACTTCAAATCAACAATAGAATTAGTAAATACTAACACCCATAAACTAATTGAAACATTCAATTACATAATCACACACATAAGAATGGGAGTTTTAACCACACATAATAAAGAGCACGAAATCGTTACCGACTATGTTTTCAATAAGCTTGGGCAACAATCCACAAGACTTCAAAATGCTCAAATTGAATTCAAAATCAAATAAACACTAAATTTCTAAACAAAAAGTGTAAGAACAATGTTTAGAATGCTAGGGATCAAAAACCACAGAAAAGGACAATGTGGAACCTCTCAAAATCTCCAAAACTCTTTTTTCTGTTTTTAAAAATTACATTTATACATTCCCAGAATTTCAGCTTCGGAACCACTCGGCGAAATAAGTCGGGCTTCGCCGACTAGGTCGGTGATGCACCGAGGTCTCCTTTCCATCGCCTTCTTGTCTTGACTTTTCAGCACTTCACTTCTATAACTTTAGGCAATCTAAGTCGGCATCACCTATCCATTTGGCACGTCGCCAAACAATCAAATATCTCACCGAGTTGGTCTTGTCCATGGACTGGCCTACTGTAACTTTTGGTGAGCTGAAAATCCACTTGGTGATTCGCCAAGTGGCTTTGGCAAGTACCAACCTTGCTTTTCTTCAGCTTATTCGCTCCTTTTTGCCCGGTTATGTCCTTGCCTTGCTCTTTTGCCTTCATTGCCACAAATTAGCATTTTAACATCAGTTTAGAGCATAAAATAGGCAATGAGAACACTAAAACTTTGGATAGTAAGCCCTAAATTAGTCGAAATCCCCAACTTTTCAGAGGTCAGTTTTATGCTTTCCCAAGAATACTCGAGGTGAATACTTCTGATGTAGTTATTGCATGTATCATCCAGTATACCATCGACCTGCATCTATATTATTTTACCCAGGGTCAACATTCTCTTATAAGTCTACTTATTTTGTTGTTGTATTTGATATGATATGGGATAAAATGCATGTACCTATTCTTGTTTCTACACCCATAGGTGAGCCCTTAGTGGTGGATCGATCTTGTCTTGTTTCATTGAAGGGTATGACACTTGGGGTACACTTAATTATTCTAGGATGGTAGACTTTGATGTCATCTTGGGTATGGATTGGCCTTCTCTTTATCATGCTATTAAGATTGTTCCCTTGGCAATTCCTGGTGTTTAGAGGGTTGAGTTGAAAGGTGCTATTCGTGTTTACTCTAGAAAGTGTATTTCGTTCATCTATGCTCAAAGATTGGTGGAGATAGGGTGTTTTTCCTACTTAGCCTTCATCCAAGACACTACTGTTTCTAGATGTGTTCCCAACTGATTTTTGAGGTGTTTCTCCCGATAGAGATATTGACTTTCCTATTGATTTAAAGCCAGACACTAAGCCCATTTTTTATTCCTCCCTACCGTATGGCTCCAGCAAAGTTAAAGGAGTTGAAGGATCATGTCACGACCCAAGGTACCACTTAGGTGTAACATGGCATATGATGCTCCGAGAGGCCCCATACAAGCCACTAAGCATTCATAACATAATAAATAGAACAAAAGAAGTTAAATAATACATTTCAAGTCCAAATAATTCTACAAAAGTAAAGTGGAAGTATGAAACACTCTGTCTCATTAGCCATCTAGTAAATAAGAATGAAATTGGGTCTAGCCCATATATCATGTCCAAATCTGAAAGTAATAAATAAAACTGGGAACAATGAAAATGCGTCCTCGAAGCGTGGTGACTCACCAAAGCTCGGAATCCCTCAGATCAACCTATAGCCACGAAACTTAGAACCCTGACTGTCGGACCCTACATTTGGGAAAATGTAGGTAAGAGTATGCGTTAGTACAAAATATGTACCAAGTATTATAGACATGCACAAAACATTTGGTAAACATGCTTAGAATAGATCATTTAATGACATGCAATGACCAAGCTAAAACATGACATAAAAGGGTTAGAAAACATGAGTCGTAAAACATGGTCAACGCAAGCTAACATCTTTAAGTTCTTTGAAAACATGTGAGATACTTCTTGAAGTAACCTTAGTTCATTACTATTGTGGGAATTAGCCTTAACCGACATAGTGACCTTTGATCTATAACATGATCCCCTAGTGTCTCCCACACCGAAAAGGGTTGTCCTACTTATCAAGGTAAGGACCATGAACTTCTAGCTTAGGTGGATCCACTAGCTAATGTCTATCTAGACAATCATCCTATGAGGGCACATAGGTAAGGGATAAGGAGATTGTTTCTAGAAATCCGATCTCTACTCACGGGAGAGCCTCCATCTCCATATCCTCTCGGTGCTAAGTATAAATTCCATGGAATAGTGATGTTTAAGGACATAATCAACTGACATTAGTTTGGTTCAACTGCCATACGATCACTTGTAGTTATATAACCCAACCAAGAGTTGGGATCGTTCCCATAGGGAGTGGTTTTGAGAATTAATAGAAAAATAAAAATCTAGTTCTAATTAGTCATACCTATAATAATTATCGAATATAAACATATTAAATCTAATGGGGTGACGCAAATGTCAATTATCAATGGAGGTTTGTATTAATTAACAACTAAAAATAGCAAAAATATAAGGAAACGAGATGGATTCTTGGGATATGATAGGAATACGGGATAAACTAGACTATTAGGTACATGCTTATGATGGTAGATTGTTGAACATTTGTGACTAGGCTAGACTATAGTGGGGGTAAATTCTCTCTCGAGCAACTTACCCAGAATCAACTTGGTTTCTCTCGAACATCGACTTGCCGCATTAAGCACAGCCTCCACCTTAGCCCATTCACTCTCTCAAGCTGAATATGTGGGAAAAGGACTGGGATTCACTCTCTCGATCTGAACCCAGTTGACCCAATATCACCGGCTATCATTTTAGTAGTCTTTGTTTTGTGACCTTTCTTTCTCGCAAGCCAAAAACACTAAGATCAAATTGTATTTGCAACTACAATCCCATTAAGTTCATACACAACTACTAAACGAAATCACATTTAAACAGCAAATAAACCATCAACAAGCAACACCCAATAGATAATCTAACCCATATTCACAAAATCACACCCCAAGAATTAGGGTTTTATCTATACATGTAAAAGAGGTAAAAATCAATACCAATATCAGTTTCCATCAACTGGGTATGATAATTAAGTCTTAAAATACGTCAAGAGTGAAGAATCTTTGAGACCCACATCTAACTTCTTGAAGTGAAACCCTTTGAATTTTCAAGATTTTAGAACAAAGTCACCAAAACATTGTAAAACTTGGAACTGAAAATATTCTAAGTCTGAAATAAAAATTGTCTATGACTTGATTTCATTTTTTTTTTTAGCTAAAAACTTCAACAAGTATTTATAGTGTTTGAAAATTTGTGCTGCAGCGGATCACTAGGCGCATTTAGTCGGGATCACTGATACACTCGGCAATCCGCCTTTTGGTCGATTTCATCGCCTTATTGCTTTAGCCTTCAGCCTCTTCACTCTATGAGTCATTGGGAGATATGGTACTGCTTCACGAAACTACTTGGCGACACGCCGACTGCTCCATTTTATCTCCAACTTGATCTTTCCCTTCAGGGCTCAGCATATTGTAACAAAAGGCGATCTCCAGGCCGATCGGCGACTCGCCAATTGGGCACGGCGATCCTCAGGCCTTCATTTCTTCATTCTTTTCATCTGCTTTGTTCCTTCCTGCCAAGTAGTGTCCATGCTTTGCCTCAAAATCTAAATACCTTAAACTTAAGGGTTTTCATCAGATATTGAGACAAAATATGCATTTGAGGACACTAAATGAATCCAATTTGTGGACTCATCAACACACCCAACTTAAACTTATGCTCGTCCTCAAGTAAAACTCAAGTTCAACAGTTCAAAAAGGATGTCTCAAACAGTGCTACACAAGACTCGATCATGAATGTACACAGCAAGACTCAATTTACTCATGCCAGCATCAATTGCGTACCCAACGATTCAAGTTGTGACACACTATTACCAAAGATTCTCATGCTCACAATACTTGCTTAAAATGAAAGTTCAAGCACAACAAAAGTATTCTCATGCCCTCACACAAAGGATGATTCCATACTCACACACAATGGTTTAATCATATAAAGCTTCGAAATCAAATGCAACGCTCACACTCAAAAAGAAGAACACTATGCATGCTTTGACCTATAGGTTCCCATATTTTCCAATCGACATTTGTTTCAGCTCACTCAAGATAAAAAAGGTCTTTACAAGGCTTGTAATGGGGCTAAGGGCACATGTATGGTCATTTAGGCTCAGTTACTTTCATCCTCATGAAATGTGGTGCTGACAACACTTCCTTTCCTCTTCCTTCATCATTTTGTTTAGTGCTCATAAGTCATCCTATTATTCACTTCCCATGGATTGTTTCAGAACCCCATTTATTTTGTATTTTATTCCATAACTTTTCTTTTTCATTCTTCTCTTCTCTTTTTCTCTTATTTTTTTTTTGTATGGAGGGGTTCTATTTTTCTCAACACCATGGGTTAAAGGAGACTTTCCTTGCACTTCTTGACTTGTCCTTATCTTTTCACGACATCCCCAACTTAGGCTTTTGGCCTAAGTTGGCTATTCAATCAACCACAAATAAAAAGGATTAAGGGTAGTGGATTAAGAGAGGTCTAGTTTTCATCAAGTTTCTTCCAAAGAAAGTTAAGGCTCAAGGGGTGTTCAAAAGAGGTTCACACACTCATGAGGTAGGCCACAAAAGAGGTGTATGTCAAATTGGCTCACACTCTTTGAAGTTGCCTAAGATCATATCAAGAGATAGCCTTACTTAGTTGACCAAACCAACGGGGCAAATTCTAGGTGTTATCATGCATGGTTCACAATAAGCTCATCACATAAGGCATCAACACTAAAGTCAAACAAGACTCCACACTTTCACTAGTGTGCAATGTTCATCGCAAGAGAATCAATTTTATAATTGGCTAGTCACAACGAGATGCAAAGAGTTTACATATTGTCTATGCAACTTCATTTGGCCTCATCATAGCTGTACATTTACGCTGTTCAATTATGAGCACTATTCAAGTCATCGGTATTGCTTGAAAACGAGACTCAAATTTACCAAGGAACAGCTACATTCAAGTACATACAATAGGTGGTGAAAATTTTGGAATGGTCAAAATCATTTGCAATAAAAACAGAAAGAGCCACAAGCTCAAACGTCCACTAAAAGTAGTGTATAGTATAATTATAAATTTCAACCCAAAAATAACAAAACAAATATGCACAAAGATGGACCTCACCCCACCACAAAAAAAAATTATTTGTCCTCAAAAGCAAATAACACAAAATCCAAAAGTAAAAAAAAAGTAAGACAGAGAGGGATGTAAAGAGGGGATCCTGTCTATGCAATCTGGGCTTTAGTGCCTGGTGTATCAATCTGGACTTGAGCTTTAGTGCCCGGAGTAACCTCAGAAGGAATAGCAGTGCCTGATCCACTAGGAGCTGTTGTGGACGTCTCAGTCGGCGATGTCTGGATCACTGGTTACACAATCATCTCCACTAGATTTGGCTAATCTCTAAATATGCTCTCCTCTTGCCTCTCTATCATCTTATCATCATGCATCACCATCTACTCCTCGTCGATCTCTGCATCCAACTCCTCATCTGCTGTGCCATCCCTCTGTACTTCTCCGGTGGTAGCCAGAGGAATCACTGAAGTCTCTGGGGTATCTTCATTATCAGCAGCCCCTATTCATGAATTAAAGTCCGTAGACTTTAGATAGTCTACGTCCTTCCTTAGATCTGCTACTTCAGCTTTCAAAGCCGTCACTTCAGAGGCCTCCCCCTGTTTTCTCTCATAAGTTGTGACTCTCACAGTCAACTCATCTATAGAAGTCTGGAGGGGGATGAGTTCAAGAAGTATAACTCTCTCGATCATCCCAGGTATGGATCTGTCGAGTCGGGTTGCCTGCATATCAGGTGATTGGGCCAAATTCCCCATCTTAAAGATCATGGCCTGAGTAATCCTGGGAGGAGGAGGAGGAAGCACTTGGGAGCTGTGAAGAAGAAGAAGGAGTGGGTATACCTAATGGCCCAGAGGCCGGAGTAGGCGAAGATGTCTCTGCAGGTAACGAGTCAACATCAACATCAACATCTGGAGAAATGTCTGTCGGAGCTGCTCTCCTTCAATCCATTTCCTCTTATGTGTACTCGGCCTCAATACGCCGTATTTCAGTGGAGGATGAAGGGGTGACCTCAATATCTCTCGCAGTGTCCATGTAACACCCCGACTTTTCAAAACGTCTAAATTAACTCGTATCTTCGTGGAAAGACAAGGCGGGTGAGTAATAAATTAAAAATGAGGTGTTATGTGATATTTTAAGTGTTCAAGTGTTGTATATCAAGTTTTGAAGTTAGGTAAGTGGCAAAATAAAAGTTGGAAAAAGTTATCGTAAATTCCTTTTTAAAGATTTGTCTGAAATTTGAGTCAAATGTATTAGACGTTTTATCCCAATATGATAAGAGTTATGCTCCCCTCAATCTATGAAATAGAAGGTCTACAAGTCTAGTTTCCAACGCATCAAACCGTTCGTTCATACGACTTCAGAATAAAGAGATATTCGCATTTTCGTTGGACAGCGTAAGCAGGCACGTGAGGTGGGGCCCTAAGTCGGTCGAATGTTACATATATCTTCTCCTTCGACATTTTTCTTCATTTTTAAGCTAAAAACTAGAGAAATTAGAGAAACCCATTTCTAGGATCAAGTGAAGTATAGATTTTCTCGACTGAAGTCCTTGACGAAAGTTGTTCTACGCGTTGGGCTCATCCTTGTGGTATAATTTGTTTTGTCGATTGGGTAGCATAACACACTTTAGTGTTGGGACAGCAGGGGTGTGAATATATTTGAAAGGTTTGAGGTGAATTACGAACCTAAGATCGAGGTAAGACCCTTCTTTCATCGACTTTAGCTTTTATAAGCAGCAAACATCAATTTGCGATGGAAATACATATCTTTTATCATATTGTCATGGTATCTTTTATATTTGTGTGTTTATTATAGTCCTACCTTTTAGTAGTATCGAGGGAGTTATGAGTTAAAGTCGTTAGACCACGTGAATTTAGCGAAAAAGATATGTTAAGGCTATTCTCTTCCTATGACATGTTTCCTTAAAGCTTAGGAGCAATGTAATTGAGTTTTTATCGTTGTTATACTTGTAGCCATTATTATTGATTGTTGGCTTCTCGAGTGCATATAATCCTCTCTTATCGGGATTCTAATTCAGTAGTAGCATTCGTATGTTGGACATGACTTAGAGGCTATTTGTATAGGTTGCTTATAATTAAATTGCTCGCTTTTAGCTGTTAGATTGTTATTGTTGCCTTTGGGCTATTGTGGTTAGCTGCAGGAATGTGATCTATGCCTAGAAGGGTTATGTTCTGCCTACAGGGCTATATGGATGCCTAAAAGGGCTATGAGTTGCCTACGGGGATATATTGATGCGTAGAAGGGCTATGAGTTGCTTACAGGGATATATATTGACGCCTAAGAAGGCTATGTACTTCCTACAAGGCCATGTTGTTGCCTAAGAGAGCTATGAGTTGTCTATAAGCTATATTGTTGCCTAAGAGGGCTATGCGACTGCCTGCGGGGCTAGGGGACTACTGATAGGGGTATACAGGCTGATTGGCACCTTCCGGGCTTGTGGGGGCCTAAGTAGGTGGTCTTGTGTGCTGTTTGTACCTGACGAGCTTATGGGGGCTTGGTTAGGTTGTTGTTTTATTATTTTTGATAAGTTTAGATTTTGGAGCAGGTCAGTACAGTTATCTTATCCTTGATTTATTTATCAGATTATTCCACTATATCAGGATACCTCATCATAGTCTATTGCCTTTCATACTCTGTACATTATTTTATACTGACACCCCATTGCCTTTGGGGGCACTGCATTCATGCATACAGGTCCTGACAAACGACCGAATAGACCTCCTCAGCAGCAGGATTGACTTTTATCTGGTTGGTCAGCCCCTTTCCTCCGGAGCTGCCAAAGTTGGGAGGTTTGTTACCTTTTGTTGTGTATATTCTCATGGGTAGGCTGGGGCCCTATCCGACCAATCTTTACTACTTCTAGAGGCTTGCAGACTAGTGTATGGGGTTTATAGCTACTTTATGGCCATGCTGGTCTATGTTGTTGGTTTGCTGGAGCTTGTGAGCTGTTTGATGTATTGTACTGATATTTACCTACTTTTAGTTTTGGTATAGATATCATGGTGGCGTCGACGGCCCAATCAGGACTTCTGTGCTCGTTGGCTATTTATTTATATGATTTCCTAGGAGTAGCTGTTTCCTTTATAGATTAGTTGACAGGGGCCTTCCCGACCGAAGGCCTAATTTTAAGCCGAGATATACTTATTTGTTTTCTTGACTGTTTGTGGCTGCCATGCACTACTAGGAAACGGTTCAGCAGGGTCGGCTCGAGCCTGAGTTCTGGCATTAGGAGCCAGTTGCGCCCTTGAATCTGGGGCGTGACAAACTTGATATCAGAGCAACGTTGAATCCTAGGGAGTCTGCAAGCCATGTCTAGTAGAGTCTTGTTTATAAATGTGTTGTGCACCACACTCGATAAGCAAGAAGCTACCGGGCATGTTAGAATGACTATTCTTCTTTTGCTCACCTCGTGCTATAGAGCGTTGTCTTAAGGATTGTGGTTTTTGGCTTATAATTGATACTTGTATGCAGATAGAGATGACTGACACTAGACAGACCACAACTAGCCAGGGGCTAGATACAACTGCAAGCGAGGGTACCACAGGTGGAGGTAGCCCATTGTGAGACCCAGGGGGAGACATTTTCTCAGCCCCGTATAGCTTCTCCACAGCTTCAGAAGCCTCTGAGGGCTACAGGACTTCCAGATCCACCAGCAGTACCACCTCTAGTTCCTCCTAATCCATCTGATTAGGATTTCAAGAGTGCAATATATATGTTAGTAGCTGCACAGTGCCAACCAGTTGCGCCAGATATTGCTGGACCTTCTTAAGGGCCAGGAAGTTCGAGAGTTCATGAATTTCTTGCCTTGAATCCTCCACAGTTTACAGGGACAGATCGCAGAGAAGACCCTCAACACTTTGTTGATTAGCTTCATAGGATCTTCAGAGTCATGCATGCCTCAGCGAGATTTGATTCATTGGCTAGATATGCACTAGCATTTGTTGATACGATGCATGACAAGGTGCATAGATTTGTGGGAGGGCTTGACTCAGACTATATCGAGGCTTGTTCTACCGCTGCTCTAAATGATAATATGGATATCTCGCGAATTCAGGCCTTCGCACAGGGCATAGAGGATCGCCGACATCTATAGTAAACGAGTGATAGGGTCGAGAGAGAGAGATAAAAGAGGGCTAGGCCCGCTGGTTCGCAGGGAGATTTTTTCAGGGTGCTCCCAGACCCCGATATTTTATTAGGCCACCTAGACCTCCACCACAGCAGTTCCATGGTAGTAGATTTGATCGTCAGGAACAGTCAGACTCAGGTGACAGTTCACGAGCATCAGGCTTGCAGCAGCAGAGGGGTTCAGGACAGGCTAAGACATCCCTGCCGCGTTGCATTACTTGCGGTAGGATGCATTTCGGGAGGTGTAGACAGGGTTCCATAAGTTGTTATTCTTGTGGACAAGAGGGGAATATATGGAGAAACGGCCCTACCATAGGTCAGGGTGGTACAGGTCAGTCAACCAGGTCAGCAGTAGGTTCCTCCTCATCAGCACAGTCTACAGGGCGTGGACCCCATACTTCAGCACGTAGGGGTAGAGGCGGAGGTAGAAAGGGAGCATCTAGTTCTGGTAGTGGATAGAACCGTACATATTCATTACCCGGCCGACAAGACTCAGAGTCATCACCAGATGTTGTGACAGGTACATTGATCATTTGCTCCCATTGATGCTTTTATAGATCCTGGATCTACTTTGTCTTATGTTACTCCATTTATTGCGGGGAGGTAATATATAGTAGCAGAGTCATTAGATCGACCCTTTATTGTATCTACACCAGTTGGTGAGTCTATTATTGTCAGGAGAGTCTATCGAGGTTGCACGTTAGAAATTATCGACCGTCAGACCTCTGTAGACCTGGTAGAATTAGAGATGGTTGATTTTGACGTCATTATGGGTATGGACTGGTTAGCATCTGGTTATGCTAATGTTGAGTGCCAGACAAAGATTGTTAGATTCCATTTTCCAAGAGAGGCAGTTCTGGAATAGAAAGACGATACAGCAACGCCAAAAAGGAGGTTTATTTCCTATCTTAAGGCAAGGAGGATGATTACAAAGGGTTGTATTTATCATCTTGTTCGCGTTCATAATATAGATGTAGAACCACCTACTATTCAGTCTATTTCGGTAGTTAATAAGTTTCTAGATGTATTCCTAGACGAACTCCCAGGTATCCCTCCAGAACGAGAAATTGATTTTTCTATCGATATGCTACCAGGTACACAATCCATATCTATCCCTCCTTATAGAATGGCTCCTGCTGAGCTAAATGAGTAGAAGGATCAGCTGAAAGATTTGCTTGATAAAGGCTTTATCAGGCCTAGTGCTTCACCATGGGGTGCACCAGTATTATTTGTGAGAAAGAAAGATGGCTCACTGAGGATGTGTATCGATTACTGACAGTTGAATAAGGCAACTATAAAGAATAAGTATCCCCTTCCGAGGATAGATGATTTGTTTGATCAATTACAAGGTGCTAAGTGTTTCTCAAAGATTGATTTAAGATCAGGGTACCACCAGATACGAGTTCAGGAGAAAGACGTTCCAAAGACAACTATTAGAACTAGATATGGACACTTTGAGTTCTTGGTAATTTCTTTTGGAATAACTAATGCCCCAGCAGTGTTCATGGACTTGATGAATACTATATTCAGGCCGTATCTAGACTTGTTTGTGATTGTATTTATTGATGATATTTTGGTGTATGCACGTTCAAAAGATGAGCATGAAAATCATCTGCGAGTAGTCCTTTAGGTTCTTCGAGACCGAGAACTTTATGCAAAGTTTTCTAAGTGTGAGTTCTGGTTAGACTCTGTAGCTTTCTTAGGCCATATTGTATCAGATGCAGGCATTGCAGTTGATACACAAAAGATTGAGGCCGTAAAGACTTGGCCCAGACCCATGACTCCGACTGAGGTTCGTAGTTTCTTAGGGTTAGCTGGGTACTACAGAAGGTTTATAGAGGGATTTTCTTCAATTTCAGACCCATTAATGAAGCTGACTAAAAAAGCAGCTAAGTTCCAGTGGACTGAGGCTTGCAAGCACAGTTTCAAGGAGCTGAAGGACAGGTTGACATCAACACCAGTTCTTGCATTGCCAGATGGTTCAGAAGGCTATGCAGTGTATTGTGATGCTTCTGGTGTTGGGTTAGGATGTGTTCTAATGCAAAATGGTAAGGTTATCGCATATGCTTCAAGGCAGTTGAGAAAATATGAGAAGAATTATCCGACCTATGACTTAGAGTTGGCTCCAGTTGTGCATGCATTAAAGATCTGGAGATACTATTTGTATAGCGTTCATGTTGACATCTTCACATATCATAAAAGCCTTCAATATATCTTTAGACAGAAGGAGTTAAATCTACGACAACGTCGATGGCTTGAGTTACTGAAAGACTACAACGTGGACATTTTATATCATCCAGGAAAGGCGAATATGGTAGCTGATGCCCTCAGTCGAAGATCTATGGGTAGTTTATCATATTTAGATGTTGAGAAGCATGAGCTAACACGGGATATGCATCAGTTAGCTAGCTTGGGAGTCAGATTGTTAGAGGCAGAAGATAGTGGGGTAACAATTCAGGACACAGTCGTATCATCTCTAGTTGTAGAAGTAAA
>JAJOOF010013289.1:0-24145 GCA_029582545.1 Solanum lignicaule
AAACAAGTTTTAAAACAATTTGTAAAAAAACTTCTTAAAATAGGGTTCATGCCGAATTATGGACGTGAACGACTCAATTCAAGGTTTTCAATAACCATACATAGAACTCAATACTTGGAACTCAACAAATCCAGAACTCAAGGAGTCAATGATACTACTCACTTCAAGAATGCCTGACTCGGAGGGTTCATGCGAAATTATGGGCATGAACTACTCAACACAAGGACTCAATGATACTTCTAGTCTCGAAAATACTTGACTCATAGGGTTAATGAAGAATTATGGGCATGAACTACTCAACTCAAGGATCTTTAGGGGTAACATGTGGTAGCCCCATGATTAGGAATATAATCCCTAAATGATTAGGAACTCAATACTCAAGACTTAGAACTTGAAGATACGACTCTTCTCAAAGATACTCAAATGATAGAGTTCATGCGGAATTTATGGTCATGAACGACTCAACTCAAGGGTCTAAATAACGGTATGGAACTCAGGTATGTTGTCACACCCAAAGCCTACACCCTCGGTGGAACTGGCACTCGAGAACTATTGATGGCCCCAAGCGAACCCTAAGCCTGGCTTACTACTCAGCGGAATACTTCACTCAACAAATATAAGCTCGTGAAATAACTTAGAATGTTGTAAAGGAAACATTCACTAGCCAATAAGGAAACTCAAGTCTTATAACAAAACACCTGAAATGCATAAGACTAATGAACTACTAATGTCTAACTGTCTATGAAGCCTCTAATACTATGAGGGATGTCGGGACAAGACCCCCGATCATCCTAACAACTGAAATAACAAAGCAATAAAAAGGGATACTTCGGAAAGCAATGAGGCTCACCAAATGAATATGAATGCTCAACTGGATCAACGAGACGCTGGATGTTGATCTTGGTTACCTGTATGTGCATCATAAAATGATGCAGGCCAAATGGAATCAGTACATTGAATGTATGAGCATGTGAGAGGAAAACTAAACATGACTTAAGCTTGAACTAAAATATGAAAGAAATACTTACATCACCTTTACTCAACTCATGGATACTCAACTCAATGCAAAAATAAACAACAATAAAAAAGCAGTTTATATAAAGCATTTAAAACATCAGATAACATCTCAAAGTGTTGGAAAATACCATAATATCTCAGTTATATATAAGAACACAAAAATAAACTTTGTTTGGGATATTCTCTAACTGACAACCATCACTATGAGTTATGTGATTGTACATCATCTTGCTCATGCTGCCAGAACTATCCTATAACTTGTCGGCATATAGAACGCCTCAACTAAGTGGATCCACTAGTCTATGCAAGAAAGCATTAAGGAATCATCTATAAAGTATGATCATGTCTACCCACGTTTGTTGCATGGTTTATGGACACTTGAGTTATTATGAACTCGTCCCCATATCGGTGCTCAATACTACTCCCAAAATATACTCAGCTCATATGTTTAAAAAAAAATTCTCTGTGTTTTGAGGTTATTACTCAAAAACTTATCTCTTAAAAGATATGGAACTCAAAACTACTCATGAAAACTCATTTGGAAATCGGTGTTTCCCCTGATCTTAAATGTGAAAACATTTGCTCTTTGGGAGTACTTAGTTCCCATACACCCTTTGAAAGACAATGAACTAGGCTCTACTCTTTCTCAAACTCAATGCTTAAGTCTTAATGCAAGTTTAAACAATTGTAAATGACTTTTGTAAAGATTCTAAGAACTCCTTGACTTGACTCTTAACTCTACCTTGAGTTTGAATTATGGATTCAAGGATTATGATATCATTTTATGGATGAGCTCTCAATGTTTAAACGTACCTTAGAGTGTAGAAATCAACAAGAAAACATATGTACGATTTGAGGGAACTCAAACGGAAAGAAGTGGGAAAGGTAGAGGACCTGGCAACCCTGGAATACTGAGTGGCGCAGTGTGCCAGAGCCCTAACTACAGAACCTAGGTTGGGGCGCAATGAGTCGTGCGGCACCCCAGAGCCCATCCTATAGAATCCTCATGCTAGTGCACTGAGTGGTGCGGTGCGCAAGCACCCTACCCAGAAACCAGAAGAATTTTGTTTTTTGTTTTTCAACCCTAATTCGTCTAGATTCAAATGTTTACTTCCCAAAACACTTAGATTTGCTTACCCAACAATAGTATAGAAGAATCTAATCGAAAAGCAACCTTAAATCTCATATAATCATCTCAAAAACTCCTCCAAGTCCCAACAATCAAAATTAAAACAAAACTTCAATAAAATTCATCAAGAACTTAAATACTCTACTTTCAAGAATGTAAATACGCAGAATTTAATCATGATTGGCGTGTGGGTGAACGAACTCAATGCTAAGTGAACTCACTTACCTCTTAGGGATTAACCCCTGGCGAAATCCGCAAGTGAAATCTCAAGAACTCGATGAAACCTTGGCTTTTCTCCTTTTTTCTCTTCTTTCAAAGCCCTAGCGTTAATTTGGAATGCATAAAATGAACCAAATCATTTTAGACCCCTAATTAATTACTAAAAATGAAATAAATAATTGGGGAAGGAAAACACCAAAATACCCCTCTTAAATCCGGGTGACTTTCCTTATTTGGACAACCCGACTTCAAACGTGTAGATCTCCCTCATACAAGCTCAAAAATTAGCAAATTCGGTGGATTGGAAACATAATTCAAAGACCTTTCATTTGATATATTATGGCACACCTAATTCATCATGTACAAGTTATGGTCGTTTGAAGTTGACTCAAAACTCATACTTAGCATAACTTGCCAAAATTTCCAAATTTAAATCTTTCCAAAAATAGTTCCTTTCTAATTCTAGTTCTTTCAAATACAGAGGTGTTACAATATCTTCCCCTTAGGAACATTCGTCCTTGAATGATACTACTCTATGTATGCTAAGGGTGTAACATCTAACATTAAGCTTAAACACCCAACAAGAGAAATATAAATACAACATGCCAACTTAAAACAAATGCCGAGAAAAGGATTAGTACCTTAATTTGGAATTTCTATGGATTCAAAGAGATGTGGGTATCTCTTTTTCATATCCTCCTTAGCTTCCTGATGAGTCCTACAATTGGACTCATTTAGGGCTTTATTTATAATGATTTAGTTTCCTCAAATCCTTATTTTATGCCAATAACTGATGTAAAATCCTTGATTTCTAGGTATTTGGATTGAGGAACCAAGCATGGACACCAATTTGCAAAAAGGAATGAAGCGAGCCGAAAGAATGAAGAAATGAAAGCCTGGTGAACGTCAAGTCCCTTTGGCGAGTCATCGAATGGCCACTACCTTGCCTAAAGATTCAACATGCCAAGCCTTGAAGGATAAAATCAAGTTGGCGAGAGAAAGGAGCAGTCGGCGGATTGCCAAGTGGTTCCGCAATGAAGTGTTGGATCGCCCAGTTACAAAACTTGAGGATGCTGAAGGCCAACGAAAAATGGCGATGGAACTGACCAAAGGGCAAATCGCCGAGCCCGACTTACTCTGCCGAATGGTCCTTCACAACAGATTTTTGGCGACAATAAATATGTTTTTGGACATTTAGTTTAGAATGAATCTTTGATCAAATTTTCAATCTGAACATTCATTAGATTAATTTTCAGCTGGAACTCTAAGAATTGAAACAAGTTTTCCTTAGCTTAGAAGAATTGAAGTTTTTCACTTTTGAGAAATTTGAATTGGGTCTTGCAGATTCTTCAATTTGGACCTTTGTAAAGACGAAACTAATCTTATCCAATTGATAGAGACACAATTTGGTAACGATTTTTATCTTTTTATGATCTCTAGCTAAAACCCCAATTCTTGGGGTGTGATTATGTAATTATGGGCTGATTTAGCTTATGGGTATCGCTAATTATCAATTTAAATGTTGCTTAGAAGTGATTTCAATCAGTAATTGTGGTTTAATTTAAAGAATTGTAGTTGCAAATGCAATTCTACCTTGGTGTTTTTGGTTTTCGAGAGATAGAGGTTTTAAAACAAAGATTATTGGTTGATGGTATGTGGGTATTGGGTTGTCATGTGTTCAGCTTGAAAGAGGGAATCCTAAATCATTTTCCATACATTCAGCTCGAGAGAGTGAATGGACTAAGGCGTAGGCTGTTCTTATTTTTCATGCTTGTCGATATTCGAGACAAACTGACTTGATTCGGGGTAAATTGTTCGAGAGAAAGTTTACCTCCTCTATAGTCTAGCTTACTCACTAATATTCAGCTATTTCCTAACCGTTGCAATTACCCGTTTGTCTACATTAGCCTTTAATCAAATCACATCCCAAGAAGCCTTCTCATTATTGTTATTTTTTGCATTATTTGTTGCTGCTGTGGTTGATAATTTCAAATCAAAACCCCCCTGTTATTTGACATTCGTGTCACCCCCTGATTTAAATTATGTTTTTATTCGATAATGTTTATCCTATCATTGACTTGAGTATATTCGTACTTTCCTATTGAATCTTAAACACGTACCACTCCCTGTGGGATTCGACCCAAACTCATTAAGTTGGGTTATATACTGACTAACGATCGTTGATGCTTACAATCGAATGAAGTGTCTTTGATAACGTTATTCAATGAAGATGGCACCGCTGCCGGGGATTGGTGTTGCTTAAGATTCTTTAGTTAAGTTTAATTTTGTTCTTTTTAGTCATAGTTGAATCTACTTATTTTTAGTTTTGGTTTGCTTGTTTATGTTTTGAAACAGAGAGTATGAGTGTGAACGGAAGCAATGGTAGCCAAGTGGGCCACCAAGATGACATCGGCAACCTCAACGATGTCAATGAGCCGAATGCTAAAGACCCTCATCTTATGGGTGGAATTGGTGCCATTCGCTTGCCTCCGGTTAAAGGGAACGTTGTGTTCCACATTACTAGCACTATGCTACAACTCTTGCAATTGAAGGGGTTGTTTGGTGGTTTGGCTCATGAGGATCCCCATGAGCATATTATAAATTTTGTTGATGTTTGCGGACCATTCTACCTTAAGAATATATCCCAAGAGTTAATCCAGTTGAGGTTGTTCCCATTTTCACTAATGGAGGAAACATGTAAGTGGTTGGATGAATTGCCACGGGACTTAATCACTTCGTGGGAAGTTCTTGTCACCACATTTTAAGTGTGATTTTTCTCTCCTTTGAAAATGATGACACTTCGGGATAGCATTCAGAGCTTCAAGCGTCTGGAGGGCGAGCCAATTCATGCGACTTGGCTACAATTCAAGAAGTTGATGCTGCAATGCCCAACTCATGGCTTGCCTGACAATGTGTTACTGCAGTACTTTAACTGAAGCCTTGATTCGGTAAATAAGGGTGTTGCTGACCAACTTTCTCCTGGAGGTTTGATGCAGCAACCTTATGTGATAGCTACTCAGCTCTTGGATGGCATGACCACGATCAACCAAGCATGGTACACCCACGAAGACCAGGTCTCTCCTCTCACTTTCAAATTGACCAAGGAACAGATGGAGAAAGACCTGGAGAGGGATCAAAATATGGCCAAAATCATGAACCAACTTGACATTTTGTCTAAAAATGTCATAGGAGCTGGTGCTAGGAGTGTCAATGTCGTCGGTGTTGGGTGTGTGAACCCCGAAGAGGCCAAGTTTGAAGCATTGTACAACGAGGAGGTGAATTTCCTAGCCTACCAAAGAGGTAACCAAGGTTGGAGCAAGGGTGAAGGTTGGAGAGATCGTGATAGAGAATGGAGGGATCGAAATCCCACCTGTAAGGAAAGGGATGGGGAGAAGGACATGTACATTCCTCCCCAGGAGCGCCAAAAGCCAAAGAATTCAGAGGGAGGTCGATCAAATGATATGCTCTCTCGTATCCTCAACAAGGTTGATGGGTCTGATAAGATTTTAAAACAGATAAAGGAAGATGTGTCGACACTTAGCCAAACGGTTACCTCCCATGCCGTCTCTATCAAACAGTTGGAGACCCAGATGGGTCATATCTCGTCTCATTTAAACCCGAGACAACAAGGGGGGTTGCCTAGTGACACTATGGCCAACCCCAAGAATGAGGTTTGAGCGTGGACTTGCGTCGTGCCGCGATGTTAACTAAGGCGCTGCTTGGGAAGCAACCCTAGTTTTTATTTGCTTTGTTTTTTTTATAGAAATAATCGTGTGTTGAATGTGCAGGTTAAAGTGTAGAATGTGTTCGAAAAGTGGAGATTGGCAAGCAAAATGTCCATTCCGTGACTCACCAAAGAGGTCAGTGAGCCCGACTTGGATGGCCGTTGGACTGAAGACATTTTGAAATTGGAGTTTGTAAAACTCGGCGATCCCAGGAGCAAATTGATGAATCGCCGACCAGGTCGGCGATGACAAATTTTTCTGTCGTTCAGACCCCCACATTAATTGGAGGCCTTGTAAAACTTAGCGAGGTAAGTACCCACTCGGCGTGTCGCCAAGTGGGTCGGCGAGCAAATCTTATGTCGCCGAATGGGAGAGAACTGAACGGTGTTTAAAAGGCCTAAAGTTCAAAATATCAAAATCTTTCACATTCCTTCACTTTTTAACTTCCCAAACTCGCACCCACACTATATATTTCTATATTATTGTGTTTTTATCGCGTTTTGGTCATTGATTGTGTGTTCGGAGTTGGATTTTTTGCTGTCTAGTTTTCAAATCTTATATTAGCATCAAAGATTGGTTTTCCGAACCCCGAACATATATTTAGCGATTTACTCATTTGCTAGGCCTCTCTGATCGTAATTGTATGCTTGAATGCCTATTTTAATTTGAATATCTTGCCTAAATTGTCGATATCGTTGATTTCTCGAAATTTGCATACCTTAAAGTTGATAAAAATTATTGGGTGTTACTTTGTTGATGTTGGGTCTAGTCGGGCGAAGTCTAACTAACCCGCATTTGTGCCAAATGACGTAATATGCCCAATGATGGAGCGGTTGACGTCATTCTTAAGGGTAAAAGTCATCAAATGGCAAAATATGGCCAAAACCGGGAGAAGTCTGAGTATCCCGAGGGCATGGGTGTAATGAGTCTAGGTCTAATGGAATGGGCGCATGGTTTGATTTTATTTTCGGAGGCTACGGGGTTGAATTTAAAAGTTGCGGTTGAAAATAGGCACGTTGGGCAGTTTGGCGAGCTAGGTTGAGCTTACCGAATAATGTCGGTGATTTGCTGAAGGGCCCTCCCATCGTCGATAGACCAATTTTCCTGGAAAATTTTGAGCCAATTCTTTTGGAGAGCCTGATTCGGCAAGTCAGTCTGTAACTATTTTTCTGCAACTTTTCTTGAATTGTTTCTAAATCTTGTTGATGCTTTTGCAGATATGGCTAGACCAAAAGTGGCTGGTAGAGACATGTTGCCCTGCAAGAAGGCTAAGGGAATAAAAATCAATGAGGATGCACCTGCATCCAAGGCTAATGCCACCAAACTTCCCACAACAGGTGAGAAGGGGAAGGGAAAAGGCAAGGCTCCTGCACCTGCGTCACAGGAGGCCAGTTCCGATAGTGATGACATCTATACCACTCACCTCACCACTTCTGAGAGTGAGGGTGAGCACCAGGAGTATCAGGCAGCAACTTTTGTGCCCGAATATGAGCTACTAGCAGCCTCGAGAGCGGAGTTGCATTCCAAGAGATTGAATGATCTGTCTAGGATCAGGACCCCCCAGTCCACTACTCATCTTCCCACTCCAGCATAGGCTATAGTCTTAGCACCACCGATACACGGTCCTTCCCCACGGTCTATGAACAGACTGAAGAGTGATAGGTTGAGGACCATTATAGAGAAAAAGCAATTATTAATTATTGGTGTCATAGACAGGTATCCGGAGATCATGAGCTGCCTGAGATAGCACAAATTTCAGCTCTTCACCAAACCTCGTGGCTCATACATTCCAAATTAGGTCAGAAAATTCTACAGTGCCGCCACAAGGGAAGAAGCCGGCAACCAAATTTAAGCCGGTTGACTATATGGTCGTCAGGGATAGAAAGGTGAAATGTGATAGTGATGCTATCAATGCAATCTTGGGTTTTTCAACACGACTTGATGATGACTTCTAACATCTGATCAGGACAAAGATACTAGAAAATATGAAGAAGTGGTTGGCTCCGCTGATATCAGACGGTACTCCCTAATGGCTTGAGATTGTAGCACCCATTGAGAAGAAAGACCTGAACATAGCAGTAAGGTTCTGGTTTGGCTTGATTAGCAGTACCATTATGCCATCCCAAAACGAGTCAATTCTCCACCACGCCAAGGCAGCATGTCTGGGTTGCATCATTGATGACACGAGGCTAAATATAGGGATGATTATGGCACAGGAGATGGTCATGAGAGCCAAGCAGCGCCAAACCTCTCTCCCCTTTCCTGTGTTGATCACCGAGCTGTGTAGGCAAGCTCGGGTGCCTAGGGATGAGAAGAAGGATGTGGAAGTGACTCCACATCTTATACCGACATCCAAAGGATTGAGGCGGAATACTTGAAAGATGAGGCAGAGAAGAAAAAGGCATCCCCGGTGGATACATCCCCGATTGTTGATCCTCAAACACTACTTGAGGAGGCATCATTGCCTACTCCGGCCCCTGGGTCTTCAGGTACATCTAGTGTTGTCCCTTCTGTTAGTCCCAATTCCTCTGCTGCTCCCTTGCCTCCCAGATCTGGTACTGTTGTTGCTGCTGCCTTCCTACCCTCGCTAACTCAGGATGCATTACTACAGATGGGGCAGCTAGTCCATTTTGCTGATTGTCACGCCGCCAAACTTGAGGCCACTATTCTGGGCATGATTCAGACAGCCCTCACTGATGTTGTGACACCTTTGAGTTCTACCATTGATGCCCTTGTGGCAAAGATAGACGTGTGCAAGCATGGCCAAGGGGCTACTGAGGAGGTGACGGCTCTAAAGGCCGTGATTGCTGCGCTGAGGAGAGATGTGGACCAATTAAAGTCCACTGACATGTCTATGATTTTTGGGACGGTGGAGATCCCAGATGTGCTAGTTGAGCCAGATATGCCTCCGATTACCACTAGAAACATGTCGAGAGATGATGTGGTAGTTGATGAGTCGAAAACAGAGATCGACGAAGGGCAGATAGAGGTGAGGGAGGAGAGAATATATGGATACCTGCCAGATCTGGAGGATACGATTATATAGTTGGTGATCCATGGAAGGCCCCAGTGGATCAAGTGTTATTGATGTGACTCCGGGCATTGATGCCCAAGATTAGAGTACTACACCAGGCACTGATACCCCGACAGATAGAGCGAATGTTTAGACAAGATTTCTCTTTACCTCCCTCTCAGTCATTTATATTGATGTTTTAGTACTTTATTGCATTTGAGGACAAATTGATTTTTGTTTGTGGTGGAGTGAGGTATTTCCATACCTACCTTTTGGGAATATTACTTTTGTCTATATATTGGGTTTTAGGCTATAAATTGTGTTTTGGCACTGTGTTTGTGGATATTTGAGCTTGTGGCACCTTGTTTTAATTGTAAATGGTTTTTGACCCTTTTTGAAAATTTAGTGCCACTTCTTGATTTTGTTTAAATGTGACTGTTCTTTTGCAAATTTGAGTATCGGTCTTGATCAATATCGATGACTTGAATAGTGCTCATAATCGAACAAAAATGAATGTGCGGTTATGATGAGGCCAAATGAAGTTGCATAGGCAATATGTGAACTTTTTGCATCTCGTTGTGACTAGCCGATTATCAAATTGAGTCTCTTGTGATGAACATTGCACACTAGCGAAAGTGTGGAGTCTTGTTTGACATTGGTGTTAATACCTTGTGTGATGAGCTTACCGTGAACCATGTGTAATGACACCTAGAATTTTCCCCGTTGGTCCGGTTGATTAAGTGATGCAAGCTTTTGAAATGATCTTAGGCAACAATTCTAAAGATTCACAATTTGACATTATACCTCTTTTGTGCCAACCTTGTGAGATGTGTGAACTTTGCTTGAATATCCTTTGAGCCTTACCCTTTCCTTGGAAGAAACTTGATGCAACTGTGACCTTTCTTTATCTCTTCATCTATAATCTTCATGAGATGTGGTTTGTTTGAATAGCCAACTTAGGCCAAATGCCTAAGTTGGGGGTGTGGTGAAAAAAGAAAGTAAATCAAGAAATGTGAAGAAATTCCCCTCTACCCATGGTTTTGAAAAAGAAGGAACCCCTCCATACAAAAAAAAAAGATAGAAGAAGAAGGGAAAAAAAGAGGAAAAAAATGAAAACGTGTTGAAATAAAGTTGCAAAAAGAAATGGGGTGCCCAAATTTCTGGGAAAATGAATAATGGGACGAATTTTGAACATGAATGAAATTGTTGAAGAAAAAGGGAAGAAAGTGTTGTTCATACCACATTTCATGAGGATAGCAGCCACTGAGCCTAAATGATCATACCTTTACACTCAGCCCCATTACAACCCTTGAAAAGACCTTTTTGATCTTGAGTGAGCTGAAACAAGTGTTGATTGGAAAATAAGGCAAACCTATAGGTGAAGTCATGCATGTGTTCATCTTTGTGAGTGTGAGAGTTGTATGTGATTTCAGATCTATAAATTGTTGAATCATTGTGTGTGAATAGGGAATCATTTTTGTGTGAGGGCATTTGAGTACCTTTGTTGAGCTTGAACTTGCATTTGAAGCAAGTATAGTGAACTTGAGAATCTTTAGTAATGGTGAGTCACAACTTAAATCTCTGAGTGCACAATTGATCCTTGCATGAGTAAGTTGAGTCTTTTTGTGTGCATTCATGATTGAGTCTTATGTAGCACTGTTTGAGACATCCTTTTTGAACTGCTAAACTTGAGTTTTACTTGAGGACAAGCAAAAGTTTAGGTTGGGGGTGTTGATAAGTCCTAGAATTGGACTCATTTAGGGCTTTATTTATAATGATTTAGTGTCCTCAAATGTTTATTTTATGCCAATAACTTATGTAAAATCCTTGATTTCCAGGTATTTGGATTGAGAAACCAAGCATGGACACTAATTTGAAAAAAGGAATGAAGTGAGCTGAAAGAATCCAGAAATGAAAGACTGGTGATCGCCAAGTCCCTTTGGTGAGTCGCCGAATGGTCACTACCTCGCCTAAAGTTCCAGTGTGCCAAGCCCTGAACGAAAAATCAAGTTGGTGAGAGAAAAAAGCAGTTGGCGGATTGCCGACTGGTTCTGCGATGCAGTGTTGGATCGCCCAAAGTTATAGAACTTGAGGATGCTGAGGACCAAAGCAAAAAAGGCGATGGAACTGACCAAAGGGCGAATCTCTGAGACCGACTTATTGTGCCGAATGGTCCTTCGCAACATATTTTTGGAGACTATAAATACGTTTTTGAACATTTAGTTTAGAATGAATCTTTAATCAAAATTTCATTCTGAACATTCATTAGAGTAATTTTCTGTTGGAACTCTAAGTAATGAGACAAGTTTTCCTTAGCTTTGAAGAATTGAAGTTTTTCACTTTTGAGAAATTGGAAGTGGGTCTTGGAGATTCTTCAATTTGGACGTAAAGATTAAATTAATCGTATCCAATTGATGGAAACACAATTTGGTAACAATTTTTATCTTTTTATGATGTCTAGCTAAAACCCTAATTCTTGGGTGTGATTATGTGATTATGAGCTGATTTCGCTTATGGAAATTGCTAACTGTTAGTTTAAATGTTGTTTAGAAGTGATTTCAATCAGTAATTTTTGTTTAATTTAAAGAATTGTAGTTGCAAATGCAGTTCTACCTTCATGTTTTTGGCTTCCTCGAGAGAGAGAGGTTTTAAAACCAAGATTATTGGTTGATGGTGTGTGGGTATTATGTTGTCATGGGTTCAGCTTGAGAGAGTGAATCCTAAACCCTTTTCCACACATTCAGCTCGAGAGAGTGAATGAACTAAGGCGTAGGTTGTTCTTATTTTACATGCTTGCCGATGTTCGAGAGAAATTGACTTGATTCGGGGTAAATTGTTCGAGAGAAATTTTACCTCCTCTATAGTCTAACTTAGTCACTAATATTCAGCTATTTCCTAACAGTTGCAATTACCCGTTTGTCTACATTAGCCTATAATCAAATCACATCCCAAGAACCCGTCTCATTAATGTTATTTTTGAGTTATTTGTTGTTGTTGTAGATGATAATTTCAAATCAAAACCCCCCTGTTATTTGACATTCGTGTCACCCCCTGATTTAAATTATGATTTTATTCAATAATGTTTATTCCTATGATTGACTTAAGCATATTCGGACTTTTCTATTGAATCATAAGCATGTACCAGTCCCTGTGGGATTCGACCCCAACTCATTTAGTTGGGTTATATACTGACTAACGATTGTTGATGCTTAGAATCGGATGATGTGTCTTTGATAACGTTATTCAATCACTTGCCAAGTAGCTTCCTCAACAAACTGATTTCATCATAGAACTTTGACTGATGCTACTTCCTCGGTTCTCGACTTGCAGACTTGGCAGATTGTCCATGCACTTCTTTAACATAGAAATGTGAAATACCGGCTGAATTAGTGCTAATTCTTGGGGTAGCTCTAACTCATAAGCTACATTGCCAATCTTCTTGGATATTTTGTAAGGACCAATATATCGGGGACTAGGTTTCCCCTTCTTACCAAATCTTATAACACCTTTCATGGGTGAAACTTTCATGTAAACCCAATCATCTACTTCGAACTCTAATTCTCTTATCCTAACATCTGTATAGGATTTCTAACGATTCTGTGTTGTTTTCAATCTCTCTTGAATAGCCTTCACTTTCTCCATAGCTTGATGAACAAAGTCTGGTTCTATCAACCCTGCTTCACCAACATCAAACCATCCAATATGATAACTGCATCTTTTTCCATAAAGAGCCTCATACGAAGCCATTTGGATGCTAGAGTGGTAACTATTGTAATAAGAAAACTCAATGAGAGGTAGGTGATCATCGCAATTCCCCTTGAAATCAATCCCACAAGCCCTCAACATATCTTCTAAAGTCTGAATGGTGCACTTAGGTTGACCATCAATCTGAGGATGAAAAGCAGTACTCAAGTACACCCTCGAACCCAAACCTCTTTGGAATGACTTCTAAAATTGTGTAGTAAATTGTGAACCTCTATCTAAAACAATCAACACTGGAACTCCATGAAGTCTAACTACATCTTGAAGATATAACTTGGCATAATCCTCTGGTGAATGGGTCGTATTTACCAGAAAAAAGTGGGTTGATTTAGTCATTTGGATCTACAATCACCCAAATGGAATCATGCTACCTGTGATACCGTGGTAAACTAGTAACAAAGTCCATATTGATCATCTCCCACTTCCATTCCAGAATCTCTATATTCAGAGCCAAACCACTAGGCATCTGGTGGTCTACCATAACTTGTTGGCGATTCGGACACTTAGCAACAAACTCTGCAATGCCCTTCTTCATACTACTCCACCAATAAACCTCTCTCAGATCACGATACATCTTTGTGGAACCCGGATAAATAGAATATCTGGAGCTATGAGCTTCTTCCATGATCCTCTGTTAGAGTTCATCCACATTTGGTACACACAATCTACCTTGATACCTCAATACACCATCTCCTCCTTGTTCAAAAGCCATCATTTTTTTTCTTATGAACATTTGCCTTCAATTCAAGAAATATAGGATCATGGTCTTGTTTCTCTTTAACTTTGAACACTAATGATGATTCAGCCCCATTCATCACCACTACTCCTCCTTCATTGGAATCCATTAAACGAACTCCTACTCGCGCAAGTTTGTGCACATCTTTAGCTAACTCTTTCTTGTCTTGCTCACAATGGGAAGTACTACCCATAGACAATTTTATCAAGGCATTAGTAACAACATTAGCCTTACCTGGGTGATAAAGAATACTCATATCATAATCCTTGAGTAACTCTAACCACCTTCTCTGTTTGAGATTAAGCTCTTTCACACTAAACACATAGTGAAGACTCTTGTGATCCGTGAACACATCTATATGAACACCATAAAGATAGTGACACCATATATTCATCGCGAATACTACCACAGCCAACACTAAATCATAGGTTGGGTAATTCCTCTCGTGAATCTTAAGTTGTGTGAATGCATAGGTTATAACCTTGCCATTCTGCATTAACACACAACCCAAACTGACTCTGGACGCATCACAATATATCACAAAACCTTGTGCACCTTCCAGTAAGGCCAATACTGGGAAGTAGTCAACCATTTTTTCAATTCCTAAAAGTTTTTCTCACAAGCTTCAGACTATTGAAACTAAACTGTTTTCTGAGTCAACATAGTCAACGGGGATGTAATAGATGAGAACCCCTCTATGATCCTTCTATAATAGCCAGCTAATCCCAAGAAACTCCTAATGTCAGTTAGAGACATATGTCTAGGCCAATTCTGCATTGCCTCTATCTTCTGAGTATCAACTCGAATTCCATCACAGGAAACAATATGGCCTAAGAATGCCACAAACTCAAGCCAAAATTCACATATAGAAATGTAGTGTTGATGAGTCCACAAATTGGACTCATTTAGGGCTTTATTTTGATAGAAATAGTGTCTTCAAATGCTTATTTTGTCTCAATATCTTATGAAAACTCTTAAGTTTCAGGTATTTGATGTTTTAGTGGAAGCATGGACACTTAGGGACAAAATGGACCAAAAGGGCTGAAAAGAACAAAGAATCTGAAGCTTGAGCAACGCAAAGCACGCTTGGCGATTCGCCGAAGGGACGAACCTACCCTTTGTTCCAGTAAGCGAAACCCTGAAGGAGCAGGATCAAAAAGGCGATAAAAGGAGCAGTCGACGCTTCGCCAAATATTTTCAAGAAGCAGTACTATATCGCCCAATGACACAGAGCACGATGATGTTGAAGGCTAGTGCAAGACGGCGACAACTACACCAAAGGGTGAATCGCCGAGTTAATCAGCGATTCCGACTAAACTTGTTGAGCGATCCGCCAGCACTATTTTCTGAAGTCTATAAATACTAAAATCTTTATTAATTTTTAGACTAGTCAAACCATTATTATATTTTAAAGAATATAATAGTACTTTTTGGATACTTTCTCTCAAGTTTGGAGAGGGTTTTTCTTGGAGACTTGAAGAAAGAAGGATTTCATCTTCCCCAAGTTGGAAGTGGGTCTTCCCCACTCTTCTTCCTTTGCTTAAATCAAGGTTTAATTCCTTATACCCATTTGATTTTAGTGTCATTTTAAGTGTATTTTGTTATTTCTTGATGTGTGGCTAAACCCATATTCTTGGGGTGTGATATGTGTTGATATTGTTGTTGGGTCTTGCTTGCTGATAGGTTAGATGCATTTTAATGGTTATTTCACCTAGTGGTTGTGGTTTAATTCAATGGGTTTGTAGTTGCAAATACAAAACCACCCATATGTTTTCTGCTTGCCCGAGAGGGAGGTCGCTAAACCAAGACCCTAGACTGATGGCTTAGGGAGTGGGTCAACGACATGAGGTTCAGCCCGAGAGGGTGAGCCCTAGTCCCATATCCTAAAACTCAGCTCAATAGAGTAAGTGGGGTAAGGCGTAGGCTGGCCTTCATGCGGCAAATGAGTGTTAGAGAGGAACACATTTGAAACGGGGTAAGTTGCTCGAGAGGGAACTTGTTTCAAACTAAAGCTTAGCCTAGTCACTATTATCTTGCAAATTTCCTATCGAAAGCATGTACCCAATGATTTATTTCAACTTATATTGCGGTCACACCCCAAGAACTTCTCCCCATACTTGAATTTTCTCTTTATATTTGTTGTTTTACCTATACTTGTGACAAACCCCCATTGATATTTGACACTTTGGTGTCACCCACTTGAATTTACTTTGTTTTTATTCGATAATTTCTCAAACTACAGCTAACTAGAACAAATTTCTTAGGACACAACCCCAACCCTTGGTTGGGTTACTATATTATTGATGACCGTAGACACTCAAACCGTAGGTTAGTAACGTTGGTCACGATAAGCATCAAAATGGCGCCGCTGCTGGGGAGTGGTGTTAGTTGAGAAGTTTTAGTTAAGTTTAATTTTGTTCTTGTTAATTATAGTTGAACTTACCTAATTTTTAGTTTTAGTTTTTGTGTTGCTGTTTTGAACAAGAAAAAGCATATCTGGTAGCAACAGTGACACAATGGATCACCCTCCTTTGAGATTGATGATTTTTAGGGATAACATCCTAAATTTCAAGCAATTGGAGGAGTGAAGCCATTTATGAGTTGTGGGAAAGGTTTACTACCCTACTGCAGCAAGAGTCAGAAGAGGGGCTGCCTTATGAAGATAAGGCAAACCCCACTACTGGAGTTTAAATGTTGACTTGCATCGTGCCACGACGTTAACTAAGGCGCTGCTTGGGAGGCAACCCAAGACCTTTTAATTGCTTTATTTTTGTTTTGGTAAATAATGGTGTGTTGATTGTGCAGGTTAAAGTGTGGAAAGTGTTTGAAAAGTACAGGTTGGCGAGTAAATAGTCTAGTTAGTGCATCATCGAAGAGGTCGGCGAGCCCGACCTAATCCACCGTTTGACTCAAGACATCTTCAAATTGGAGTCTGTAAAACTCGACGAGATAAGTGACCACTCGGCGGATCAACGAGTGTGTCAGCGAGCACGATTAACGTCGCCAACTGGGCGAGAACTGGACGGTTTTAAGGCCAAAGGTTTAAAAGTTTCAAACTCTTTCACTTTCCCTCACTTTTTATCTTCCCCAACTCACACCCGCACTCTAGTTTATATAATTTTGCACTTTTAGAGTATTTTAGTCCTTGATTTGTGCTCGTATTTAGATTACATTGCCGCCAAGCATTTCAAAAGTATTTTAATCGGCATCTAAGGTTGGTTTTCCGAACCCCAAATTTATTTTTAGCAATTTTGTACTCATTTGCAATGATCTTATCTTAATGATGTGTGTTGGGCCTCTCTGATCTTAACTATTTTTGCTTCTGCCTGTGAAAATTCTGCCCATAGTGTTTATATTATTAAAATCCTATATTTTTTTGCCTTAAAATCGGTTAAATCTTGTGGGGTTGTGCTTGCATGTTGTTGAGTCTAGTAGAGAGAAGTCTGAGTATCCCGAGATATGGTAAAGACCAATATTGTCATGCCACACCAAAAAAGAGCATGGGATATCATAATAAATGGAAGGGGGTAAAATCCTCCCAAGAAGAGAAGACAAGAACCTCCACCTGGAAAATAAAGGCAAGGGCAAGAGGCCTATTTCTAATAGGGAGACTACTTCCTGAGGCTCTTATATCCCTTCATAGGCTCGGGGATTCTATGCAGTTGTGCGAAACTTTTTGGCAGATACACCTGTGGCAGCTCCTGGTGGATCTGGTACTACTATTCCTCCTGAGGTGACCCCTGGCACTGATGCCCAAGTACAAACTACTGCACTGGGCACTGAGGCCCAGACAGATGGAGAGACTGCATAGACAGTATCTTTTCTTTACCTCCCTCTCTGTCTTACTTTCTTTCACTTTTAGATACTTTACTTCATTTGCATTTGAGGACAAATAGTTTTTATTTGTGGTGGGGTGAGGCCCACCTTTTGTGTGCTAATTATGACTCTTGTTTTGTTTATATATTGGTTTTTTAGCTTAAATTGTATTATACACTGCTTTTTATGGAAGGTTTAAGCTTGTGGCTCCTTGCTTTTAATTGCATATGATTTTTGACCCTTCCGAAAAAATTTTGCCACCTCTTGTATGTGTTGAATGTGACTGTTCTTTTGCAAATTCGAGTATCGATTTTGATCAATAACAATGACTTGAATAGTGCTCATAATCGAACAAACATGAATGTGCGGCTACGATGAGGCAAAATGAAGTTGCATAGACAATATGTGAACTCTTTTCATCTCGTTGTGATTAGCCATGTATCAAATTGATTCTCTTGTGATGACCGTTGCACACTAACAAAAGTGTGTAGTATTATTTGACTTAAGTGTCGATGCGTTGTGTGATGAGCTTACTTTGATCCTTGCATGAATAAACCTAGAATTTACCCTGTTAGTCTGATTGATTTAGTAAGGTGTGCTCTTGCAATGATCTTAGGCAACTTTTGAAGAGTGTGAGCCAATTTGACATATACCTCTTTTGTGGCCTACCTGTGAGCGTGTGAAACTTTCTTGAACACCCTTTTAGCCTTACCTTTCTTTGGAAGAACCTTGATGAACCCTAGACCTTACTTGATCCACTACCTATAATCCTCTTGATTTGTGATTTAGTGAATAACCAACTTAGGCCAAAAGCCTAAGTTGGGGGTGTGGTGAAAAGGAAAAGGAGAAGTCAAGAAGTGAAAGAAAAGAATCCATTAAACCTATGGTGTTGCGGAAAAATGGAAACCCTCCATATATAAAAAAAAAAGGAAAAGAAAAAGAAAAAGAAAAGAAAAGAATGAAAAAGAAAAAGTTGTGGACTACAGTACCAAACAAATCGGGTTTCCAAACAATCCATGGAGGTGAATAAAAAAATGACTTAGAAGCACTAAAAATAGAATTGATAAAGAAAAAGAAGGGAATGCCTTGAGAATACCACATCTCACGAGGATGAAAAGTCACTAAGCCTAAACGACCATACCTTTGCACTCAGCCACATTACAAGCCTTAGAAAGAACTTTTTGATCTTGAGTGAGCTAAACCAAAGATCAATTGGAAAATAAGGGCAAGCGTATGGGTGAAAATATGCATTGTGTTCATCTTTATGAGTGTGAGAATTGCA
Organism: Solanum lignicaule; assembly: GCA_029582545.1. Classification (NCBI taxonomy): domain Eukaryota; kingdom Viridiplantae; phylum Streptophyta; class Magnoliopsida; order Solanales; family Solanaceae; genus Solanum; species Solanum lignicaule. Next base: position 18,700 of record JAJOOF010013289.1, read on the forward strand.
TCTGATTCCTGATCCTGAATTGATTAACCTCTGTGTGTGAATATGGAATCATTCTTTATGTGAGTGCATTTAGATACTTTTTGTTGAGCTTGAACTTGCACAAGTAGCAAGTATTGCGAGCATGAGAATCTTTGGTAATGGTGTGTCACAACATGAATCTTTGAGTACACAGTTGATCTTTGCGTGAGTAATTTGGGTCTTGTTGTGTGCATTCATGATTGAGTCTTGTGTAGCACTATTTGAGACACCCTTTTGGAACAGCTAAACTTAAGCTTGCTTGAGGACAAGCAAAAGTGTAAGTTGGGGTGTTGATGAGTCCACAAATTGGACTCATTTAGGGCATTATTTTTATAGAAATAGTGTCCTCAAATGCTTATTTTGTCTCAGTATATGATGAAAACTCTTAAGTTTCAGGTATTTGAAGTTTTAGTGGAAGCATGGACACTTAGGCGCAAAAAGGAACAAAGAGGCTGAAAAGAACGAAGAAGCTGAAGCTTAAGCATCGCCAAGCACGCTTGATGATTCGCCGAAGGGACGAACTATGCCCTTTGTTCTAGTACGCGAAGCCCTGAAGGAGCAGGATCAAAAAGGTGATGAAAGGAGCAGTCGGAGCTTCGCCGAATATTTCCACGAAGAAGTACTATGTCGCTCAATGACACAGAGCACGATGATGCTGAAGGCTAGTGCAAGATGGCGACGACTATACCAAAGGGTGAATCGCCGAGTTAATCGGCGATTCCGACTAACCTTGCCGAGCGATCCACCAGCACTATTTTCTGAAGTCTATAAATACTAAACTCTTTATTAATTTTTAGAGAAGTCGAACCATTATTATATTTTAAAGAATAGAATAGTAATTTTTTGTATATTTTCTCTCAAGTTTGGAGAGGGTTTTTTTTTTGGAGACTTGAAGAAAAAAGGATTTCATCTTCCCCAAGTTGGAAGTGGGTCTTCTCCATTCTTCTTCCTTTGCTTAAGTCAAGGCTTAATTCCTTATACCCATTTGATTTTAGTATCAATTTAGGTGTATTTTGTTATTTATTGATGTGTGGCTAAAACCCCCCATTTTTGGGGTGTGATTTAGCAAATATGTGTTGATATTGTTGTTGGGTCTTGCTTGCTGATAGGTTAGATGTATTTTAATAGTGATTTCACCTTGTGGTTGTGGTTTAATTTAATAGGTTTGTAGTTGCAAATACAAAACCACCATGAGTTTTTGGCTTGCTCGAGAGGGAGGTCGTGAAACCAACACCGCTAGACTGATGGCTTAAAGAGTGGGTCGACATGAGGTTCACCCCGAGAGGGTGAGCCCTAGTCCCATATCCTAACACTCAGTTCGAAAGAGTGAGTGGGGTAAGGCGTAGGTTAGCCTTCCTGCGGCAAATGGGTGTCCGAGAGTAATGCATTTGAAACGGGGTAAGTTGCCCGAGAGGGAACTTATTTCCATCTAAAGCTTAGCCTAGTCACTATTATCTTGAAAATTTCCTATCGAAAGCATGTACCCGACGATTTATCTCAACTTATATTGCGGTCACACCCCAAGAACTTCTCCCCATACTTGAATTTTCTCTTTATTTTTGTTGTTTTAGCTATACTTCTGACAAACTCCCATTGATATTTGACACTTTTGTGACACCCACTTGAATTCACTTTGTTTTTATTCGATAATTTCTCAAACTATAGCTAACTAGAACAAAATTCTAGCCTAACTACTATTTTCACTACCACTCCCTTGGGACACGACCCCAACCCTTGGTTGGGTTACTATATTATTGACGACTGTAGCACTCGTACCGTAGTTAGTGTTGTTGGTCACGATAAGCAGCAAGCATATTACTCCTTATCTTTGAGAGTTTGGAGAACTATTTTGAGATGGCTAGGATGATCTTCCTCATTCCTCGAATAGATTAGAATGCCATCAATGAATACAATAACAAACATATCTATATAAGCCTTGAATACTCTGTTCATAAGGTTCATGAATTTTGCAAGAGCATTGGTCAAATCAAAGGACATAGCTATGAACTCATAATGACCATAGCGGTTCCTGAAAGTTGTCTTAGGGATATGACTTTCTTATACACTAAACTGATGATAGCCAGATTTGAGCTCTATCTTAGAAAAACAAGTGGCACCCTGAAGTTGATCAAGGAGATCATCAATTCTCAGAAGAGGATGCTTATTTTTTATAGTAACCTTGTTTAACTGACGGTAATCTATGCACATTCTCAGAGAACCATCTTTCTTCCTCACAAATAAGACCGGAGTGCCCCAAGGTGAGACACTTCGTTGAATAAAATCTTTCTCAGGAAGATCTTTCAATTTGTCTTTTAACTCTTTTAACTCTGGTGGAGCCATTCTATATGGCGGAATAGAGATAGGATGATTATCAGGAAGAATATCTATACTGAAGTCTATTTTTCTCAGGAGGGACTCCAGGAAGATCGTTTGGAAATACCTCTGGAAACTCACAACTGGAACTGACTGAATAGAAGGTAACTTAATACTATTGTCATTTACTCTAACTAAGTGATAGACACAACCCTTGGAAACTAACTTTCTCTCCTTAAGGTACGAAATAAAACGTCCCTTAGGCACTGCTGAACTACTCATCTTCTCAATAACTGACTCATTTGAAAACTGGAACTTTACAACTCGAGTTCTACAATCGACTGAGGCATAACATGCATGAAGTCAGTCCATACCTAGAATGACATATAAATCTACCATATCTAAATCAACTAAGTCAGCCATGGCGTTCTTGTGATTGACGGAAATGGTACAATCATGATAAACTCTCTCAGCTAGAATAGACTCACCAACAAGTGTAAAAATAGTGAAGGGCTCATGAAGGATATTAAAATTTATAGCAACAAAAGGATTCACAAAAGATAGAATCGCTCCTGGATCTAGCAAAGCATAAACATCATAAGTAAAGACTTTGATCATACCAATGACAACATCTGGAGAATTCTCTTGTTCTTGACGGCTAGTGATAGCATATAAACGGTTTGCTCCTCCCTCGGTCCCTGAAGTAGTTCCTCTAGGTGCAGCTCTGTCTCGTGGAGGAACTGAAGAAGATTGGGTTTTATTGCCTCTACTTCTATTGCCCTACGTGTTCTTAGGGCACTGTTTCATGAAGTGACCCTCTTGACCACACATGGAGCAACCAGTGGAGCCATCATGACATGTTCTCGGGTGGTTCCTACCACACTTAGCACATGTAGGAGCCCAATTACCTCATTGTGCCACACTACCTTGAGACTGTGTAGGTCTAGCTCTGAAATTCTGTGAATTCTGATTATTGAACTCACCTTTGTTCCTTGGTGTAGGTGCACAAGTAGATGCTGGAGCAGGTCCCTTTTGCTTATGTTGGAAAGATTACCGGTTGGCATTACTCTTCGGCTATCCGGACTTATTCCTTGTTTTAGCTTTCTTGTTTCTAAACTCTTCTCTATCCCTCAGCTTATCCTCCTCAACCTACTACATATGGATCATCAACCTTACTATGTCCATTTCTCCTATCAGCATTGCCTTGCCCTCTTTGCTTGACAGACGAGACAATACGCAACGAACAAACTCATCCTACTTGTCATGTCAGCAACCATCTCCGGAGTATAACGGAAAAGTTGGGTGAACTTAAGGTTGTACTCGTGCAGGCTCATAGATTCCTACTTAAAAGTAAGGAATTCTCGTACTTTTGCTTCTCTCAGTTCCCGGGGAAAGAAACACCACAAGAAGGCCTCCTCAAGCATAGTTCAACTCACAAGTGGTGCACCCTCAACTCTATTCTTGTTCCATTGATCAAACCATATTCTAGCGACACCCTTCAATTGGTATGCAGCTAGTTCCACTCTCTCAGCACCAACAATATGCATAATCTCATAAACCTTCTTAAGCTTTTCAACTAAGTTTTCCGGAACCTCGGTGATGCTTGACCCAGTGAAGCTTAGAGGATTCATCATTAAGAACTCACGGATTCTAGACGTATTATCCATATCATGTAGAACCTCTCTTTGTTACCCAACTTGGTTGGTCACATCTTGACTCAGCATTCGGATAGCCTCCCAAAATTCAGCATTTGTGACCTCTCCTTGGGGTTGCACTTCTAGTGCATTAGCTACACCTTATTCCGCAACGTTCTTCCTAGCGGGACGACCTGTGATACTTCTTAGTGGAGGCATGATGTGCTGCGAAATAGTGGCGCATTTGATGCTTAATAACTATGAACTAATACTGGAATTAAGTGAAATTTTGGATTATTTGATGGGTTTGTTAAATGTGTAGGCAGAATTTGGGTTGTATAGAAAAGCGGAAAAAGAAGTAGAACTGATGTCGACCAAGTGAAGTTCACGGCCAATTTCACGGACCATGAAGTTCATTACGGTCCATAGTGGAGCTCGTGGAAGTAAGTCAGTGTTGCGCCTTGAGAAGATGAAGGGCAGGAATAACCAAGTGAAGACCACTGAGGGTTTTACGAGCCGTAGTCCTCACCACGGACCGTGGTACCTGCCGTGAAACTGAACCAGTGTGATATCAAGGGAGAGTTGAAAGAAGGTTAAAACCCAAGTGAAGACCACGGGCTACTTCACGGGTCGTGGTCCTCACTACAGACCGTGGTAGCTCCCGTGGTGCATTTTCTAGTAAAGGCTGATGCTTATCGTGACCAACGACACTATCCTAAAGTATGAGTGTCTACGATCGTCGATAATATAGTAACCCAACCAAGGGTTGGAGTCGTGTCCCAAGGGAGCGGTTTTGAGAATTGATAGAAAAATAGAATTTAAATTCTAACTAGTCGTAGCTAAAGATATTAACGAACAAAAACATAGTAAATAAAAGGGGGTGACACGAAAGTGTCAAATATCAAATGGGGGTTTTGTAACAAGCATAAAACAACAAAATAAACACAAAAATCAAGTATGGGGAAAGGTTCTTGGGATGTGACCGCAATACAAGTTGAGATAAATTGTTGGGTACATGCTTTCAATAGGAAATTTATAAGACAATATTTACTAGGCTAAGCTTTAAATGGAAATAAATTCCCTCTCGGGCAACTTACCCTATTTCAAATGCGTTCCTCTCGGACACCCATTTGCCGCATGAAGACCAGCCTACGCCTTACCCCACTCACTCTCTCGAGCTGAGTGTTAGGATATGGGACTAGGGTTCACCCTCTCGGGCTGAACCTCATGTCGACCCACTCCTTAGGCCATCAGTCTAGTGGTTTTGGTTTCGCGACCTCCCTCTCGGGCAACCCAAAAACACATGGGTGGCTTTGTATTTGCAAATACAAACCCTTTAGATTAAACCACAACCACTAGGTGAAATCACCATTAAAATACATTTAACCTATCAACAAGCAAGACCCAACAAGAATATCAACCCATATTTGCTAAATCACACCCCAAGAATGGGGGTTTTTAGCCACACATCAAGAAATAAG
>JAJOOF010013290.1:0-17940 GCA_029582545.1 Solanum lignicaule
CCTAACCCTAAACCTAAACCTTGAACCCTAAATGTAAACTTTAAACCCTAAACTCGAAACCCTAAATCCTAAATCGTAAACTCTGAATGGTAAACCCTAAACCCTAACCCTAAACCTAAACCTTGAACCCTAAATGTAAACTTTAAACCCTAAACTCGAAACCCTAAATCCTAAATCGTAAACTCTGAATGGTAAACCCTAAACCCTAACCCTAAACCTAAACCTTGAACCCTAAATGTAAACTTTAAACCCTAAACTCGAAACCCTAAATCCTAAATCGTAAACTCTGAATGGTAAACCCTAAACCCTAACCCTAAACCTAAACCTTGAACCCTAAATGTAAACTTTAAACCCTAAACTCGAAACCCTAAATCCTAAATCGTAAACTCTGAATGGTAAACCCTAAACCCTAACCCTAAACCTAAACCTTGAACCCTAAATGTAAACTTTAAACCCTAAACTCGAAACCCTAAATCCTAAATCGTAAACTCTGAATGGTAAACCCTAAACCCTAACCCTAAATCCTAAACCCTATACCATAAACCCTAAACCTACAAACCAAAATACTAAACCCTAAACCCTAGATCCTAAACTCAAAACCCTAAACCCTAACACTAAAACCGAAACCCTAAACCATAACCCACAACCCTAAATACTAAACCCTAAACCTTAAACCCTGAATCCTAACCTTTAAACCCTAACCCCTAAACCCTAAACATACAACTTAAAACCCTAAACCCTAAACCATTAACCCAAACCCGAAACCCAAAATCCTCAACCCTAAAATTTAAATTCTAAACCCTAACGTCTAAACTCTAAACCTTAAACCATAAACCCTATCCCTAAACCCTAAAACTCAAAACCTGAATTTAAAACCCAAAAACCTCTAAACTCTAAACCCTAAACTCTAAACCCTAAACCCTAAATCCTAACCCTAAAACCTAAAAGTTCAACCCTAAATTCTAAACCTTAAACCCTAAACCATTAATCTTAAACCTTAAACTCCAAACATAAACCCTAAACCCTAAATCTAAATTCTAAACCCTAAACCCTAAATCCTACACTATAAATGCTAAGCCCTATACCCTAAACCAGGACCAAAACCTTAAGCCTAAACCATACACCTTATATCCTAAACCCTAATCCCTAATCCCTCAACCCCAAACTATAAACCCTAACCATAAATCCTAAACCCTAATCCCTAAATCCCTAATGCCTAATCCCTAAACCCTAACCATAAATCATAAACCTTAAACCTAAGCCCTAAACCCAAAATCGTAAACCCTAAGCCTAAACCATAAACCCTAAATCATAAATCCTAAACCCTAAATCAAAAATCCTAAACCCTAAACCCTAATCATAAATCCTAAACCCTAAACCTTAAACCTAATCCCTAAACCCTAACTCATAAACCCTAAGCCTAACCCCTAAATCCTAAACTCTAAACCTTAAACCCTATATCCTAACCCCTAAACCCTAAACCATAAACCTACAACTTGAAATCTTAAACCCTAAATCCTAAAACCTAAACCTACAACCCTAAACCCAAAACCCAAAACCTTAAACCCAAAACCCAAAACCTTAAACCCAAAACCCTAAATCCTAAACTCTAAATGCTAAACCCTAAACCCTAAACACTAAATCCAAACTCTAGACCCTAAACCCTAATCATAAATCCTAAACCCTAACCCTAACTCATAAACCCTAAGCCTAACCCATAAATGCTAAACTCTAAACCCTAAACCCTAAATCCTAACCCCTAAACCATAAACCATAAACCTACAACCCTAAATCCTAAATCCTAAACCTACAACCCAAAACCCTAAACCCTAAACCCAAACCCATAACCTTAAACCCTAAACCTTAAATCCTCAACCCTAAACCCTAAACCCTAAATCCAAACTCTAAATCCTAAACCCTAAATCCTAAACCCTAAACATTAATCCCTAAACCCTAACCTTAAATACTAAACTTTGAACCCTAAAGCCTAAACCCTAAATCCTAACCCCTAAACCCTAAACCTATAACTCAAAACCCTGAACCCTGAACCCTAAATCCTAAACCCTACACCCAAAACGCTAAACTTTTAACCCTTAAACCAAAACCCTAAATCCTAAACCGTTAAACATAAACCAGAAAATCTAAACCTTAAACCCCAAAGACGAAATTCTAAACACTAAACCCTAAAACCTAAACCCTAAACCCTAAACCCTAAACCCTCAAACCTAAACCCTAAACCCACAACGCAAAACCCAAAACACGAAACCCAAAACCCTAAATCCTAAACCCTAACCCTAAATCCTAAATCTTCAACCCGACACCCTAAATCCTAAATCCTAAACCCAAAACACTAAAACCTAACCCTAAACATAAACCATAAACCATAAACCCTAAATCTAAACTCTAAAGCCTAAACCCCACACCCTAAATCCTAAAATCTGAATGCTAAACCCTAAACCCTAAACCCTAACCCTAAACCTTATATCTAAACCATAATCCCTAATTCCTAAACACTAAACCATAAACCTTAAACCCTAAATCCTAACCCCTACACCCAAAACACTAATCCCTAAACCCTAAATACTAAACCCTAAACCCTAAATCCTAAACTCAAAACCCTAAACCCTATCCCTAAACCCTAAACCATAAATCCTAAACCATAACTCTAAACCCTAAATCCTAAACCCTAAATCCTAAACCTTAAATCCTAAAACCTAAACCATGAATCCTAACTCCTAAACCCTAAACCCTAAACCTACAACTTAAAATCGTAAACCCGAAATACTAAAACCTAAACCCTAAACCCTAAAATCTAAATCCTAAAGCCAAAACCCTAAACACTAAAATTTAAAACCTAAACCCTAACCTCTAAACTCTAAACCCTAAACTCTAAACCCTAAACCCTAAACCCTAACCCTAAAACATAAAAGTTGAACCCTAAATTCTAAACCTTAAACCCTAAAAACTTAACCATAAACCCTAAACTCTAAACCTAAACCCAAACCCAAAATCTAAACTCAAAACCCTAAACCCTAAATCCTAAATCCTAAACCCTAAACCATAAACCCAAACCCTAAACCCTAAAACTTAAACCCTAAATTTAAAACCCTAAACCCATAAAAAAATAATCTAAACTCTAAACCTAAACACGAAACCTTAAACCCTAAATCCTAAACATTCAACCCGAAACCCTAAGACTTAATCCCTAAAGCCAAAACACTAAAACCTAAACACTAAACGATTAACCCTAAACCATAAAATCTAAACTAAAACCCTAACCCCTAAACCATGAACCCTAAAACCTAACCATCAACCCTAAAACCTAACCCTAAATCCTAAACCTAAACCCTAAACCCTAAACCGAAAACCTTTACCCTAAATCCTAAACTCTAAACCCTAACCTTGAAACCTAAAGCCTACCCCTAAATCCTAAACCCTACACCCTAAATCCTAAATTCTAAATGTTAAACTTTAAACCCTAAACTATAAAACCTAACCCTATACCCTCAATCTAAACTCTAAACCCTAAACCCTAAATCCTAAACACTGAATGCTAAATCCCAAATCCTAAACTCTGAATGCTAAACCCTAAACCCTAAACCATAATCGTAACTGTAACCCTACACCTAACCCTAAACCCTAAATCCAAACCCTAACCTTGAAATTCTAAACCCTTAATCCTAAAATCTAAACCCTAAATCCTAAACTCTAAACCCTAAATCCTCAATGCTAAGCCCTAAACCCTAAGCCTAAACCAAAAACCCTAAATCATGAACCCTAAACCCTAAACCCTAATCCTAAATCCTAAACCATAAACCCTAACTCATAAATCCTAAGCCTAACCCCTAAATCCTAAACTCTAAACCCTAAACCCTATATCCTAACCCCTAAACCCTAAACCATAAACCTACAACTTGAAATCCTAAACACTAAATCCTAAAACCTAAACCTACAACCCTAAACCCAAAACCCAAAACCCTAAATCCTAAACTCTAAATGCTAAACCCTAAACCCCAAACCCTAAACACTAAATCCAAACTCTAGACCCTAAACCCTAATCATAAATACTAAACCCTAACCCTAATCCCTAAACTCTAACTCATAAGCCCTAAGCCTAACCCATAAATCCTAAACTCTCAACATTAAACCCTAAATCCTAAACCCTACACCATAAATCATAAACCTACAACCCTAAATCCTAAATCCTAAACCTACAACCCTAAACCCTAAACCCAAACCCAAAACCTTAAACCCTAAACCCTAAATCCTCAATGCTAAACCCTAAACCCTATACCCTAAATCCAAACTCTAAATCCTAAACCCTAAACATTAATCCCTAAACCCTAACCTTAAATCCTAAACTTTGAACACTAAATCCTAACCCCTAAACCCTAAACCCTAAATCCTAACCCCTAAACCCTAAACCCTAAATCCTAACCCCTAAACCCTAAACCTATAACTCAAAACCCTGAACCCTAAACCTAAAACGATAAACTTTTAACCCTAAATCATAAATCGTTAAACATAAACCATAAAATCTAAACCCTAAACCCCAAAGACGAAATTCTAAACCCTAAACCCTAAAACCTAAATCCTAATCCCTAAACCCTCAAACCTAAAGCCTAAACCTACAACCCAAAACCCTAAACACGAAACCATAAACCCTAAACCCCAAACCCTAAAACCTAAACCCTAATCCTAAATCCTAAATCTTCAACCCGACACCCTAAATCCTAAATCCAAAACACTAAACCTAGCCCTAAACATAAACCTAAACCCTAAATCTAAACTCTTTAGCCTAAACCCTACACCCTAAATCCTAAAATCTGAATGCTAAACCCTAAACCCTAAACCCTAAACCCTAACCCTAAACCCTAAACCCTAAACCTAAACCATAATCCCTAATTCCTAAACACTAAACCATAAACCCTAAACCCTAAATCCTAACCCCTACACCCAAAACACTAATCCCTAAACCCTAAACATTAAACCCTAAACTCTAAATCCAAATTAAAAAACCCAAAACCCTATCCCTAAACCCTAAACCATAAATCCTAAACCATAAACTCTAAACCCTAACCTTAAACCATAAAGCCTAACCCTAAATCTTAAACCCTAAACCTAAACCGTAAACCCTAAATCCTAAATTATATATGTTAAACTTTAAACCCTAAACTATAAAACCTAACCCTAAACCTTAAATCTAAACTCTAAACCCTAAACCCTAAACCCTAAACTCTGAATGCTAAATCCCATATCCTAAACTCTGAATACTAAACCCTAAACCTTAAACCGTAACCGTAACTGTAACCCTAAACCGTAAACCCTAAATCCAAGCCCTAACCCTAAAATTGTAAACCCTAAATCCAAAACTCTAAACCCTAAATCCTCAATGCTAAGCCAAAACAATAAATCCTAAATCCTAAATTTGAAATCCTAAACCCTAAATACTAAACCCTACAACTCGAAACGCTAAACCCTAAAACCTAAACCTAAACCTACAACTCAAAATCCTAAACCTTAAATCTAAACTCTAAACCCTAAACCCTAAATCCTAAACGCTAAATGCTAAATCCCAAATCCTAAACTCTGAATACTAAACCCTAAAGCTTAAACTGTAACTGTAACCCTAAACCTAAACCGTAAACCCTAAATCGAAACCCTAACCCTAAAATTCTAAACCCTAAATTCTAAACTGTGAACCCTAAATCCTAAACTCTAAACCCTTAATCCTCAATGCTAAGCCAAAACCCTAAATCCTAAACCCTAAACTCTAAATCCTATACCCTAAATACTAACCCCTAAACCTTCAACCTACAACTCAAAACCCTAAACCCCAAACCTACAACCCGAAACCCTAAACCCTAAACTCTAAACCCTATAACTTAAACCTTAAATCCTAAACCCTAAACACTAAACCATATATCCTAAACCCTAAGACCTAAAACCTAAATCCTAAATCCAATCCCTAAACCCCTAACACTAAACCCTAAACCCTAAACCCTAACATTAAACTTAAACCCTAAAACCTAATCCCTAAATCCTAAACCCTAATCCCTAAACCCTAACCCTGAATCCTAAAATGTAAACCTAAGCCATAATCCCTAAATCCTAAACTCTAAACCCTAAAGCCTAAACCCTAAACACTAAACCTAAAATGCTAAATACTAAACCCTGAACCCTAAACCCTAAATCTTAAACTGAAAACCCTAAACCCAAACCCTATACCTTAAACCCAAAACCCTAAACACTAAATCTCAAACCATAACCCTCAACCCTAAATCCTAAACCCTAAATCTTACATCCTAAACCTAAACCCTAAATCCGAAACTCTAAACTCTAGACCCTAAACCCTGAACCCTAAACACTAAACCTTTAACCCGAAATCCAAAACCCTAAACCCTAAAATTTAAACTCTAAGCTCTAAACCCTAAACCTTAAACCCTAAACCCTAAACCCCAAAACTTAAACCCTAAATTTAAAACCCTAAAACCTAAAGCCTTAACAATAAAATCTTAACTCTACACCTGAACACTAAACCTTAAACCCTAAATCCTAAATCTACAACCCAAAACCCTAAATCCTAAATCCTAAACCCGAAACACTGAAACCTCAACCCGAGACCCTAAATTATAAACTAAAACCTTGAACCCTAAACCCTAAAACCTAACCCTAAACCTTAAACCAAAATCAAAACCCTAAACCCTAAACTCTAAACCCTAACCTTAAACCCTAAACCCTAACCGTAAATCTTAAACCCTAAATGAAAACCCTAAAATCTAAATCCTAAATCCTAAATTCTAAACAATAAACTTTAAAACCTAAATACTAAACCCTAGCCTTAAGCATAAACCCTAAACCCTAAATCTAAACTCTAAAGCCAAAACCCTACACCCTAAATCATAAACTCTGAACGCTAAACCCTAAACACTAAACCTAAACCATAATCCCAAATTCCTAAACTCTAAACCATAAACTCTAAATCCTAACCCCTAAACCCAAAACCCTAAACCCTAAACCTGCAACCCGAAACCCTAAACCTTAAACCCTAAATACTAAACTGAAAACCCTAAACCTTAAACCCTAAATACTAAACTGAAAACCCTAAACCCTACCCCTAAACCCTAAACCCTAAACCCTAAATCCTAAACCATAACTCTCAACCCTAAATCCTAAACCATAACTCTCAACTCTAAATACTAAACCATAAATCCTAAACGCTAAATCCTAAACCCTGAATCCTAACCCCTAAACCTTAAACCCTAAACCTACAACCTAAAACTTAAAATCCTAAAACCTAAACACCAAACCCTAAACCCAAAACCCTAAAACCTAAACCCCAAACCCTAAACCCTAAAATTTAAACCAGAAACCCTAACTCTAATCTCTAAACCCTAAACTCTAAACCCTAAACCCTAAACCCTAACCCTAAAATCTAAAAGTTAAATACTAAATTTAAAACCCTTAATCTAAACCTTAAACCCTAAACCATTAACCCTAAACCCTAAACTCTAAACATAAACCCTAAATCCTAAATCTAAACTTTAAACCCTGAACCCTAAATCTTAAACTCTAAACGCTAAGCCCTAAACCCTAAACCCGAACCCTAAACCATACACCTTAAACACTAAACCGTAATCCCTAATCCCTAATCCCTCAAACCCAAACTCTAAACCCTAACCATAAATCCTAAACCCAAATCCCTAAATCCCAAATCCCTAATCCTTAAACCCTAACCATAAATCATAAACCTTAAACCTAAGCCCTAAACCCTAAATCATAAACACTAAGCCTAAACCCTAAACCCTAAATCAAAAACCCTAAACCCTAAACCCTAATCATAAATCCTAAACCCTAACCCTAATTCGTAAACCCTAACTCATAAACCCTAAGCCTAACCCATAAATCCTAAACTCTAAACCATAAACCCTTATTACTAACCCCTAAACCATAAACCATAAACCTACAACCCTAACTCCTAAATCCTAAACCTACAACACAAAACCCTAAACCCTAAACCCAAACCCAAAACCTTATCCCTAAACCCTAAATCCTCAACGCTAAACCCTAAACCCTAAACCATAAACCCTAAACCCTAAATCAAAACTCTAAATCCAACACCCTAAATCCTAATCCCTAAACCCTAATCCTTAAACCTAACCTTAAATCCTAAACCATAAACCCTAAATCCTAACCCCTAAACCCTCAACCTATAACTCAAAACCCTGAACCCTAAACCCTAAACCCAAAATGCTAAACTTTTAACCCTAAAACCAAAACCCTAAATACTAAACCGTTAAACATAAACCATAAAATCTAAACCCTAAATCCCAAAGACAAAATTATAAACCCTAAACCCTAAAACCTAAACCCTAAACACTAAACCCTCAAATCTAAACCCTAAACCTACAACCCAAACCCCTAAACCCAAAACCCTAAACCCTAAACCCCAAACCCTAAAACCTAAACCCTAACCCTAAATCCTGAATCTTCAACCAGACACCCTAAATCCTAAATCCTAAACCCAGAAAACTAAAACCTAGCCCTAAACATAAAGCCTAAACCCTAAATCTAAACTCTAAAGCCTAAACCCTACACCCTAAATCCTAAACTCTTAATGCTAAACCGTAAACCTTAAACCCTAAACCTAAATCATAATCCTGAAATCCTAAGCTTTAAACCATAAACCCTTAACCCTAAATCCTAGCCCCTACACCCAAAACCCTAAACCTACAACCCGAAACACTAATCCCTAAACTCTAAACCCTAAATCCTAAACTCAAATTCCTAAACCTTACCCCAAAACCCTAAACCATAAATCCTAAACCATAAGTCTCAACCCAAAATCCTAAATCCTAAATCCTTAACCCTAAAACCTAAACCTTGAATCCTAACTCCTAAACCCTAAACCCTACGCCCTAAACCTACAACTTAAAACCATAAACCCGAAATCCTAAAACCTAAACTCCAAACCCTAAACCCTAAACCCTAAACTCTAAACCCTAAAATTTAAAACCTAAACCCTAACCTCTAAACTCTAAACCCTAAATTCTAAACCCTAAACCCTAAACCCTAACCCTAAAACCTAAAAGTTAAACCCTAAAATCTAAACCTTAAACCCTAAACCCTTAACCCTAAACCCTAAACTCTAAACCTAAACCCAAAACCAAAATATAAACTCAAAACCCTAAACACTAATCCTAAATCCTAAACCCTAAACCTTAAACCCAAATCATAAACCCACAGCAGGGGACATATTCCCAAGATTACACAGGCCCTAATGGTCAAGCACAGGAATAACAAACAATGGAGCAACAAAAAATAAAGATGAAATCAAAGCAAGGTGATGCACAAAGGAATCAAGACCAAAATGATCAACATGAAAATACAAAATCTACAGCTTTGGATGTGATTGAAGTTGAGAGTTTCGCACACTTCTCATTTGGAATTAAACCAATGGATGCACTGCCAAGCAATGGAGGACACCAAAGATCAGGTAAGGCTATTAATTATACTAATGAAACTGACCACGATCATTTGCAGGAGCAGCATACAATCAATACCAATTCACATAGTAAAATTCAAGGTGGAGAGGGCAGTCAAGCTGGTAAGTCTCCTCACTCTAAGACTTGTAGTGATGCTGTTAGTTTGAGTAGTAGTGATGACCATGTGAATATCAATGCAAAGGGGAAGACATATGTTATATTGAATGATCATAAACAGGACAGGGGAGACAATACATCCCATCAGCATGTTTATCGAAATCAAAGTAATGGGGACAATAAAAGTCAGCCTCAACTGCCTAATCAGGGAATGGAGTCTGAATACCATAAGGAATTCCCTAAAATTTCTAGCAACTTTGATCGACCTACCAATTCCAATCAGAAGGTCCAACAAAAAATTCTTCCCAACCAATCCCAACACAACATCCATCTTAGCGAGAATCCTAAATCCAAACAAGAACATAATACTGAACCTGCCCCCTATACTGTGGTACAAACTTTGGCTACTAGATTTAGGCAAATTCATGCCATACATGCAACATCCATAGAGCTGGTCCCTCCCAGACACACTACTAAACAGGGCCAGCCTGCTGTGATTTATGGTATGGATGACTTTATGAATAAATTGACCGTGGACTGTAAATACACGCTTATAGGTAAATTTAGTATCACCATGCCTAAAATTGAACTCATCAGGAAACGTTTTATCCTGAAAACTCAGCTGAATGGGGGGGGGGGGTTAATATTGCTCACTATAATGCTAGGCATGTGTTTATTGACTTGGAGAATAAATTGGATTATAACACCGTGTGGACTCAACAAAGAATGACAATTGAAGGCAAACTTATGAGAATACAAGCCTAGACTCCTAACTTTAAACCTGAAGAAGAAACACCCATTGTTCCTATATGGTTATTGCTACCAGGATTACCATGGCATTGCTTCAAGAACGAATTTATCACTCCTTTACTAGAGTCTGTAGGCAATGCTTTATATTTAGACACAGTTTCCATCTAAAGAACCAGAGCAAGTATGGCCAAGGTGAAAGTCCAAGTAGACCTCACAAAGACTAGACCTAGACATGTGTGGATTGGTTTGGATGATGAAGACCTCACTATAGGGAGATGGCAACCTATTGAATACGAAAATATTCCTCCTTACTATGCTTACTGCAAGGCCACATGGTAGGTGATTGTAACTTCAAAATAAGGGATGAAGACTTTAAGAAAAGGAAGGAGTTAGGAGCAGAAATGAAAAACATGAACAAAAGTGAACAGGGTCACCAAGGAAATGATCACAGGCACATTATGACAAATGAACAGGAGAAGCAACAACACCAAAACACAAAGGAAGGAAGCAATCAACAACAACCTGAGCAGCAAAAGGAAGAAGAATGGCAAGGGTCAAGAAGAAGAAACAACAAACCTCAGGAAGAAAGAGTACAAAAGACAATGTGGTGACCAACCTCACCACAAAACAAACAGCCAGAGGAACAACCACATATCATTGCTCAACAAACAGGTATAATGAATATTTCTAATCATATTTCTTTTACTAAACTTAACATGCAGGAACAACAAGTTGAAAAGATTCAGGAGCATAGTAAAAAGGAAGAGACAACACCACAGGGAGGACAAAGCAGGTCTAAGGCAGATCATAACCAAAAAACACAGACTAAGCAAACATGACAAAAACTACAGAACAACAACACAGGTATTGACTCAAAGCTCCCAAGCCCCACAACCCCTAATATTGTGTATTATAGTGGTGCTGTTAAAGTACAAGGAGGGTTGGATGGGGGATGTCAGGAGACACAAACTAACATGCAGGAAGGGGTAACCAAATGGGGGAATTTGTCTCATGTTCTGCATGAGGATACACAATTTGACCATAGTCCAAACCCTAGAACTCCTGCTACCATTACTGACCACCAATAGAGGCCTAATCGGCAACAGGTATAACAACAAGACCCTACAGGGGTGCAGAATCAGGATACAACTCAAAATAATAGGGGAACACAGCAGGTGGTGGAAAGAACTACAGGTAAACAAAAAAAGGGAGCTATGGAAAAAGATATGGGAAACAATGCAAGTACTAGTAACCATGAGAACACTCCCAAAAGCAAGAACAAATCTAGCAAGAAAAAGAGGGAAGCAGCCAAAAAGAGACAGAACTTACAAAAGGATAATGATCAGCAGGGGGAACAACAAAGGAATGGGGAAGTCTGCAAGAAATTTATTATGGTTGATGATCAACAGGGCATGGAAATTACTCCTCTACAGGCCCAATATATGAACCCCCCTCTTAATGATCCTCCTGATAAAGGGGCTGAAATGTGTCAAATGAACAAAGGTCCTATAATAGATGAATATGTTGTTGACAACTCAGAGGATGAAATTGATGCGGATACCCAATCACTCAAGGACCATGATGAGTTTGATGAGACTAGTGAGTTACTGATTAGAGCTTTTAGTCTTCATCTTGATAAAGGCCTTGAGGATGAGATTCAATAGGTGGCTAAAAATCAAGGGCTGTCCACCCAGATGGATACATCATGATAGATTCCAATTCAAAACCCAAGACATCAACACTGTCACTGCTGGCAGACCAAACACTAGACTTTTTACTTCTAGATCATCTCAATGATTAGTACAATTATCTGGAATGTAAGAGGGATCAACACCCAAGGGGTACTTGAAAGACTCAAAATGCTCAAGAAGATGCACCAACTATCTATCATTGCTATCCTAGACCCCTTTTTAGATTCTATACATATTCAAACCTTTTAACACCAATTAGCTATGGAACATGCTGTGAGTAACTATAATGGAAAAATTTGGCTATTTTGGAACATGGATATTGACTGTGTAGTAGTAGAGGATGATGAGCAACAAATAACTTGTGACATTGGGTATAATGAACTTCAAGCTCAATTCACCACCACATTTGTGTATGCCAAGTGTAAGGATCATCTTAGAAGACCTCTATGGGATAGGCTGTTGCACCATGCTGCTGGAAACACCAAGCCTTGGTGTTCAGTAGGAGACTACAATGTCATTACTTCCATAGATGAAAAGCTAGGAGGAGTACCTTACAACATGAAGAAGAGTTTAGAATTCAATGCTGTGATTGAAGCTTGTGGTCTCCTGGACTTATGCTTCAGTGGACAGAAGTTTACCTAGTCCAATAAAAGAGGTATATCTCATAGAATATGGAAAAGGTTGGACAGGGCTTTAGTCAATGATACTTGGCTAGAAAAATTGCCACAAACTACCATCACTCACTTACCTTCTGTTGGATCTGACCACTGTCCCTTATTGATGGAAATGGTGGTTAGAGAACAGGATCATATCAAGTACTATAAATTCCTTAACTGCTGGACTGACCAACCTAACTTCCTAGACACTGTCAAAGAGTGCTGGGACAGACCTTTGGAGGGTAACAATATGTGGAAGTTTCATCAAAAAATGAAGAGGTTGTCCAACACTCTTAGCAACTGGTCTAGGGGGGAACTAGGTGATATTTTCAGTAAGGTCAAAGAATATGAAGAAAAGGTCAAAAATGCTGAAGAGAAGCTCATTCAGGAGCACACTGATCATAACTGGGCTATCCTTCATGAGCTTAATGCAGAATACATCAGATTCTTGAAAATGGAGGACTCCATTCTGAAGCAAAAGACTCAGTTGCAATGGTTCAGAGAGGGGGATGCTAACACAAAATACTTCCATGCATTGATAAGGGGAAGAAGAAGAAGATTATTTATTCATAAACTTAGTAGAGAGGATGGGGAGTGGATACAGGAAGATAGAAATATTGCAGAGGCTGCATGTGCTCACTTTTAAAACATCTTTACAGGTGAGGACAGGTTGATCAATGAAGATGCTATCAGTTGTATTCCCATAATGGTCAGCCAAGAACAGAACAATAGTCTTATTACCATGCCTACACTGGAAGAATTGAATGATGTGGTCTTCTCTATGAATCCCAATTCTACAGCAGGGCCAGATGGGATGAATGGCTATTTTTTCAGAAATATTGGTATATTATCAAGCATGATCTCCTGTGTGTTATTCAAGCTTTTTTCTGTGGCCAAATAATTCCTAAATACTTCTCTCACTCTTGCATTGTTCTCCTACCTAAGGTGAGCAATCCCAACAAAATAGTTGAGTTCAGGCCTATTAGAGTAAGTAATTTCACTAGCAAGATCATATCTAAACTAATGAGCTCTAGACTTGGTCCTGTTCTACATGGTTTGGTGTCCCTCAACCAATCTGGATTTGTCAAAGAGAGAAGTATATCAGAAAACATTATGTATGCCCAAGAGATCATCCATCAGATTAAGAAACCTAATATTGGGAGCAATGTCATCATTATATTAGACATGGCTAAAGTGTACGATAGAGTCTCTTGGTCCTACATATGTTTAGTGTTGAGAAGAATGGGGTTTGATGAGGTCTTTATTGATATGGTTTGGAGGATCATGGCTAACAATTGGTACTCCATTATTGTCAATGGCAAAAAACATGGCTTCTTTCATTCCACCAGAGGCCTCAAACAAGGTGACCCACTATCCCCGGCCCTATTTATTTTAGGTGCAGAGGTCATGTCCAGATCATTGAACAGACTGCTCAACAATCTGGATTACTTTGGCTTTTTCATGGAACCAAGAGTCCCCAAGTGAACCACTTAAGCTTTGTTGATGATATTATACTATTCACTTCCGGAAGGCAAAAAACTCTTAAGCTCATTTTGCAAACCCTGAAGACTTATGAACAGACCTCAGGCCAGTTTATTAACAGTGACAAAAGTCACTTCATGGTCCATACTAGTGCCTTTAATAGCACTAGGGAAAGGATCAAGAGGATTGTTGGTTTTAAACAGAAGGAAGGCCCTCTTACTTATCTTGGTTGCCCTTTATTTGTTGGTAGACCAAGAATAATTTATTTTTCTAATCTTATTAACAAAGTGTTATGCAGCATTACAAGTTGGCAAACAAGATTGTTGAGCTATGGTGGTAGAGCAATTTTAGTCAAACATGTGCTACAATCTCTACCTATCCATCTCCTATCAGCAGTGACCCCTCCTGTTACTGTCGTAAATCAGGTTCAAAGTATCATGGCAGACTTCTTCTGGGGATGGAGGAATGAGAGGAAAAAATACCATTGGGCTTCCTGGAAGAACTTAAGCTTTCTCTATGAAGAGGGAAGTATTGGTATGAGAAATCTTAAGGACGTATGCAAGGCCTTCCAATACAAACAATGGTGGTGTTTTAGATCCAAACAAACCCTTTGGGGAGATTTTTTGAAGGCTAAGTATTGTCAAAGATCCAATCCTATTAGCAAAAAATGGGACACAGGAGAATCCCCGACCTGGAAATATCTGATGCAGAACAAACATAAGGTTGAGAAGCACATTCTGTGGAAAATAAACTCAGGCAACTGCTCGTTTTGGTGGGACAATTGGCTTGGTGTTGGACCTCTTGCTCAATTCTCCTATGACAGTAATAGGCTCAATAATATCATTGTAGCAGAATTTTGGGTCAACAGACAATGGAACTTGAACATGCTCACACAACAAGCTCCTAGCAACTACCTCGCCGACATACTGTCCACAGAACTTTACATACAGCAGGACATCCCTGACAAAGCGATCTGGAAACTCAACCGTGATGGAAAGTTTACATGTTCTTCTGCATGGAATGTGATCAGGGAGAAGAGGACTAACACGATGTTCAACTCATTCATGTGGCATAAGAGTATCCCTTTTAAATCTTCTTTTCTTTTGTGGAGAACTTTACGTGGTAAACTTCCTACTAACGAAAAACTAATCAGCTTCGGCAATGAGCCTGCAAATTGTTTTTATTGTTGTTACAGGCCAGGGCTGGTGTAACGACCCAGACCCTAAACCCTAAATCCTCAATGCTAAGCTAAAACCCAAAATCCTAAATCCTAAACTCTAAACCCTAAACCTTAAATACTAACCCCTAAATCTTCAACCTATAACTCAGAACCCTAATCCCTAATCTCTAAACCTACAACCCAAAACCCTATACCCTAAACCCAAAACTCTAAACTCTAAACCCTAAATGATAAACCCTAAACCCTAAAGCCTAATCCCTAAATCCTAAACGCTAAACCCTAATCCCTAAACCCTAACCCTAAATCCTACACCCTAAACCTAAGCCATAATCCCTATATCCTAAACTATAAACCCTAAACCCTAACTCCTAACCCCTAAACTCTAAACCTATAACCATTAACCCTAAACCCTAAATGCTAAATACTAAACACTAAACCCTCAACCCTAAATCCTAAATGCAAAACCCTAAACCCTAAATCCTAAACCCTAAACCGTAAACCCTAGACCATAACCCTCAACCCTAAATCCTAAACACTAAATCCTACACCATAAACCTAAACACTAAATCCTAAATCCTATAACCTAAACTCTAAACTCTAGACCATAAACCCTGAATCCTAACCCCTAAACCCTAAACCTTTAACCCGAAACCCGAAACCCAAAACTCTAATCCCTAAAATTTAAACCCTAAACCATAAACTCTAAATCTAAACTCTAAACCCTAAACCCAAACCCTAAACCCTAAAACTTAAACCCTAAATTTCAAACCCTAAACCCTAAATCTTAAACCCATAAAAATAAAATCTAAACTCTAAACCTAAACACTAAACCTTAAACCCTAAATCATAAACCTTCAACCCGAAACCCTAAGCAATAAACCCTAAAGCAGAAACACTAAAACCTAAAACTCTAAACCATTAACCCTAAACCATAAAATCTAAACTAAAACCCTAACCCCTAAACCATGAACCCTAAAACCTAACCCTAAACCCTAAAACCTAACCCTAAACCTTAAAACCAAAACTGAAACCCTTTACCCTAAACCCTAAACTCTAAACCCTAACCTTAAACCCTAAAGATTCCAGTCAAATTAGCGGAAAAGGGACTGGGGCAAAAGAATCCCACTCTCAAGATGTTCATAATATTCAAAAATCCCACGATTTAATCATCCCAATTGAGAGAAATCCATAGGCGACGGAGGTGAGTGAATCGTCCCAATAGTGCCACCAAAATTGAAGCATTGCGGAAGAAATTTGCGATGAATCTGATTCTGGGAGAGGTAATATTGGTCGTGGTGGTCATAAAAATGAAGCTTCAAGTACATTTCATGGTGGAATTGCTGGTTCAGGCGGTTCTGGCAGAATTCTGGTGAAAATTTTTGAAAAATCTCAATACGCAGATGAGCTGCGTGTGTCATCAGAGCCTCACATCCAAATTAGGGAAGGAAAGTAACATGTTCAAGATTTGGGGCAATCTAACACTTCTCATGTGGATAAGCAATTCATCAAGAAACAGGGCAAGGACACTTGTATAATTCATAATGCTAATTCTCGTCTAACTGTGTTTCCTGCAAATCAAGCCCATCTAAATTCTGGTACTGAACATTTTAGAAAAGAAAATGACCAACAGAAAATTTGGGTTGCTAAAGATCAACGGAATACTAATACGATTAAGTCTACCACTAGAACTGATCAACAGCAGGTTTATCAGGATAATTATCCTAGAATTTCTAGTAATTTTGATAAACATGTTCCTAAAAATAATAATACTAATGTTCGAAGTGATCGTCCTAATCCTCCCAATCCCCCAAAAACTGATCTTTTTGCTGCTCCGGCTCCTTATACAGTAGTGCAAAATTATGCTGATCACCTTAGATATAATCAGTCCAAATGTGATATTCCCATTACTTTGACTGCTCCTGAAATCACCACCAAACAAGGCCTGCCTGCTGTTTTGTATGTGAAAAAAGAGGTGATGAAAGATTTAGCAGCAGTAGCCTGCAAATATACTCTCATTGGGAAATTTAGTTACACCATGCCTAAATTGGAACTTATTAGAAATAACTTCATATTGCAAACTCAATTATCGGGTGGTGTTAAAATTTCTCATTTTAATTCTAAACATGTGTACATTGATCTTGATAATGAGCTTGATTACAATATGGTTTGGACCAAGCAAAGGATGAATATAGCTGGACAGGTGTCACCACCCAAGCCTAGGGCCTAGACGTGACATGGCGAATGAGGAACCTGAAGGAACCCCAAATAAGCCTCACAAACTTGTCATCACACTTCATCGGTCGCGGAAGTACATTCAACATTAATTAACGGGAAATAGGGACTAAGGGCAAACCATTTCAAAATGACATCATAGAACAAGAGTCAAGCTCATTTACAAAATACTTGTCCAACGCACACCTCTACATACATAGATAGGACGGGGCCATGACATTCTACCGGCTCCCCTCATAGTCAAAATACAATTGCAAGCTAAAGTCTCAAAACATAGGAGTAGAAAACATAACATAGCCCTCGAATCATTGAGGACTCACCAACAACTCGGATAAGCACCGTACTAG